>LNAC01000432.1:1179325-1221252 GCA_002007465.1 Ailurus styani | reverse complement strand
ATATATATATATATATATATATATATATATATATATAAAATGTCTTGATCTTGAGGTCATGAGTTCAAGCCCCACATTGAGCCTAGAGCTTCCTTAAAAAATATATATACATATATATTTTTTTATTTTTATTTATATATATTTTTTTATATTACACACACACATACACATATATAAACATACACCAGACCATTGTACTTTTAGCTTAATCCAGTGATGCTTATCCCCTGGTTTCCCTTCTAATAGAGCTAAAAATGGAGAGTGGTAAAAAAAAAACTTATATTTATAGCTGCCAGGCAGTGATAATTATATTCCATACATTTTCTCTTTTAATTATCATAAATACCCCACAAGGTGGGTATTATTTTGTTCTATAGACTAATTAGACAAATAAGGTATAGAGAAGTTAAGCTAACTTAGCTAAGATCACCACTTAGAGGTACTGAATTCAAATTATATAGAATTCTATTCCAATATAATTGATTTCCAAGAGTGGGCTACCCCAGCACCGAGGAGAAAGACTGAGAGATCAAGGTGACAGAGTGGAGGAAGCATTCTGATATGCACTAAGAAAAGCAGTTATAAACCTTGCAATAAATATTTAATATGAACATACTTTACATCATATAGATATTCATAAAATATACTTCTTAGAAGGACTTTCAAATTTCAATTTGAACTTCTACCCCAAAGCAAAACTTCTACCCCTAAAACTTCCACCCCACTTTGTCCTTCTCAGTGCTTTTCTTACATCAAATATTGTTTTAGCTGTGACAGGTCACTCTTAGCGACATGCCCCCCATGTTGATGCCACCACACTTCCCACTAAGAGACTCAATTTATCCTTCTGCTCATTTGAATGTGGGCTGGCCTTATGAATTGCTCTGACCAACAGAAAGTGGTAGAAGTAACCTTGTACCTGTTCCAAAACTTGGGACCCCTGAGGCCTTGGCAGCATCTGCCTTTGCCCTCTGGGGAACGCTATTCTGAGACTGCCACGCAATAATTAAGCCAGATGAAAGTGAGTTTGGAGAGAGAGGTTCAGGCAACCCAGCTTTCTCAGCTGAGCTCAATCCACAGCTGAGCCACCAGCTGAATGCATCTTTCTGAAAAATAATATTGTTATTTTAATCCCTAAGTTTTAGGATGGTGATTCTTCCAAAGTAGTAGGTAAACCAGACAAAGTGGGACCAGACGTACAAAATAATAGATTATTCCGACAAAATTGGTAAAGTATAAAGCAAGAGATGAATGTAACAGAAATTACTATTGTTCTAACAAAACCCAAAGCACATGGCAGTCTTTAGGGCCAGGCAGCAGGTGAATGCTGGAAAGGGTAGAGAGGAGACTGTTAGTACATGCTAGGAAAGAAAGCAGGGAGGGAATTGCTAGTGGAGACCAGAGGACAGAGGTGGACCAATTAACTGTTGCCTGTGGTACCTTGGAAGGTAGTAAATGCACCTAATGAACTTGTTGATCTCACTAACGTCATTTCCTTATAGAATATAGAAAGTAACAATTAGCTTCTTTCAGCTGTCTTAGATGGGAGGTGACATTTTTCTGTTGCTGCCATAAAAAATTATAAACTCGGCAGCTTAAACAGCCTCAGCGTATTATTTTATAGTTCTGTCAAAATCCCGAGACAGTAAAAATTAAAACCAGATCAGTAAAATAGTATTTGGTAGGAGTTTACTGTACACAAAAGAATAGTTCATGAATGGGGCACCTGGGTGGCTCTGTCTGTTAATCGCCCAACTCTTGTTTAGGCTCAGGTCTTGATTTTAGGGTCCTGGGATCTCGCCTGGGGCAGGGTCCACACTCAGCAGGGAGGATTGCTCTCCCTCTTCCTCTGCTCTGCTGCCCCGATTAAATAAATAAATCTTAAAAAAAAAAAAAAAAAGAATAGTTCATGACTGGGAGTCTTCAAATCCAACACTGAGGTGAAGCTCAGAAGCATGATGTTATTGGATGGCTTATAAAGTGGAAATGAGGAAGGTGCTTAATCTTTACAATGATTGATTATCACAATGGAAGTTGTCCAGGAAAAGAGGCCTCTGGGCCTCCAACTTTCTTTGGGCAGGAAGCAGGAGGGAGGCTGAGGGAGAAAGAAGAACGTGGGAGAAGTGACTTTGCTTGAGACCTGGAGCCTAGCTCTGGAAAAGGTACCATAGCTTCCACGATCACCCTCTCGCCCTCTCCAAATATTGCTCTGAGACTACCAGGCAGGTGAAGAAGCCGAGAATGGAAGACTAAATGGAGAGATGGGAGAGAACAACCCTCCCGCCTTCCTCCCCTCCACCCCTCTCCAAGCTGTCCCTGCTGAGAGGGCCCCTAGCGAATCTGCCAGCTGAATGAAGCTTCCTGAATCGAAGCCCAGGCAAGACCAATAGGAGAATCACACAACTAATCTATAGAATCGTGACAAATAACAAATCATGTTGTTTTAAGCCACTGGGTTGTGGTATGGCTCAGTAGTAGATAGCTGGAATTGTAGCTTAAGTAGCTGAAGTAAGTAGTAAGATGTAGCTTTACTAGCTCACATATCATCTGTTTATATTGTACTATTATTCTAAAAGACATTACCTCATCCCCTGAGTAGAGATGGAAATATCTCATAATCATCATAAAATGCCTTGGAGTGAGATGTGTATTATTTAATGTTTATCGAGTAGCCATAAACTATTGTATTATTTTAAAACTAGAATGAAGTGATATTCACCTAAAAGTTTTTCCTTTTTATGAAACTTTGCATTGCTGCAAATATAGCCTCAATATACCCTCTACCTTTCATAGTGTGAGTAATTTCCATGAGCTATGTCACCCTCTAATGAGTTCTGAAGTGGATAGAGAAGCCATATAAAGAACTAAAGAAAGAAAAAAAAATCCCTTATACCTGGACAATAAAGGAACCCAAGCAGTAGCACTATAATATAATAAAAACACTGGTCAGACGGCAAAACTGTCATCTTCATCGAAAAATCAAGAAATGTTCAATGTTTTTCCTGCTAACAATTAGCTTTAGTAAGACTCTGGTACTGTGTAGGATTGCACTCCTTTGCTTATTTATTTGGCAAATGTGTATCTAGTGCTTCTTAATGAGCCAGGCATTGCCTTAGATATGGGAGACACAATAGTGAATGAGTTAGTTACAGTTTTTGACCCACAAAGTCAGTTGGGAATAAAGGGTAGATGGATAATGGAAATGTAAATACACCATTACAATAGTGTGATAGGTGACAGGACAGGACACCATAGTCATAGGATTTTGTTGATTCTTCTTAAGTTTCTTTAACTCAATAGCTTCCAGGCTGAACTGAAAACAAAAACAAAAACAAAAACAAAAAACCTGCTATTCATTTTGTAAATTGTTCATTTTTGCAGGGGGTGCTACATCTTGACCCCTCACTTTTCAGGTTTCTGGAGATCTACAAATGCCCTTGGATTACATCATCAGGGGATCCTTATATGGTGTGGTCTTGATACTACTGACCCATAAGAGATGCCGCATAATAGAAAACATTATTCTTTGATTTTCCCTAAGGATTTCCAGCAGATGCCTAAATGGCATGTCTTCAGAGAGCAAAATGAAGACCCTTCTTAAAGTAATATGAGAAGTAGTTTCAAATGTTTAAAGTCAGCTTTCCTCATGACCCTTTGAAATCTACAGCTGGGACTACCAGCCTCATTTTTCGTTTGCTTTTGACTGTGCTACCACAGACATCTGGAAGATCAAGACCAGATCAAGACCATTGTTCTACTTATTCGTCTTTATATACCCAGTAAGCACATAATGTTTGTTGAATGACTCAAAGAATCATTGAAGAAAAATGATCTTTTGAGACCTTCACTGTTTTTCCATTGCATTTTTGTCAGGCATATTCAAAACTTTGATTTCTAAACCGTTTTTAGCAAACCACCAAAATAAGAAAAGAAAATCATAAGCATGAAAGCATGCCGGTAATTATGACTAGCTTTTTTGGTTTTTACTCTGTTTCACAAGCAAAAGATTATTTTAAAAGACTAGCTCAAGAAAATATTTTTTAATTGGCTTACATCATTCACAAACTCAGTTTCTGTATAAGGTGTCAGGGACAATATAGTTCAAAACAAAACTAAAAGGGCAACGTATTTTGTCAGATTAAACTTGTAAGAGCCAACAAACTCTGCATCGTTTCAATAAGGTACTGTTACTGGAATGCCAAACATTAAAAAACAAGGACAGGCAAGGAATGGCACCACGCTTGCAGAAATTTATTTCCTCTCAGACAACACATGCGGAGAAGTGATTTTCTAACAAAAGCAGCAACCCCCAAGAAGGAATTGATAACCCTAGGAATAAGCTTTCTTCGATAATTGCTGCAAAGTTGGACAGTACAAAATCCCTCTTCCTCCCCCCTCCAGTGGCTAAACTTGAGATCTGTTTGCTGTAGTTTTTCTGTAATCAAGTCACAGGCCTTTTCTCTTACGGTCCTTCCCCTTTTTCTCCTTAGCTACGGAAACGTAAAGTACAAAGAGGGAGAGTTGCAACCCCCTACCTCTCTCCTCCTCCAGCCCCCCTTTCGATCCCTCCGCACCTTCCCTTCCCCGCAGCCCTACTGTGTTCCCCGGCTCCTCCTCCACTTCCCCTTTTCCCATCCTCCCCTCTCCCGGGCTCCTTCTTTCTTTCTCCCCTCCCCTCCCCCAGACAGGCTTCCCTAGCGCGCTTCCCTTCCCCCGCCTCCCGATCCCGCACCTCCCCTCCCCCAGCCTCCTGCCTTGTGACACATCCCGGGTCCTCCCGGAGGCGGCAGCAGCGGCCGCGGCGGTAGCGGCAGCGGCAGCAGCACTATAGCCACCACCTCCGCGGGAGCCGCAACCCCCGGCTCAGCCTCCCCCCCGGCTCCGCCGCTGCTGCAGCAGTCATGGCTGCTGACGGGGTGGACGAACGCTCGCCTCTGCTGTCAGCATCCCAGTCGGGAAATGTCACCCCCACGGCCCCGCCGTACTTACAGGAAAGCAGCCCCAGAGGTAAGGCCGGCATGGACCTTTCTACTTCGTAAGGAAAAGCCTAGAATGTTAAAGAGCCGGGAGCTCTAGCTCCGAGGTGGAGGCGAGCCTCTCACTTGGGCTGGGAGAGAGGGATGCTGACTGCGCCTTCCCGAGCCAGCGCCTGCTGGCCCGAGAGCTTCCCCGCAGGGCTTTTGGTGGGGTAGGGTGGGGTGTGAGCGTGGGGCGTGAGCGCTGAGTGTGAGCGTGTGTGTATTCACCCCTTCTCACCCTCTGGGGTGTGTGTCTGTGTGTGTGTTTCACCACTTCTTACCCAGGGGTACAGGATGTGACATGAATTTCCCAGGCTGGGCTTTACCGTTTCAGAGCAGCCCCTAAGTGCCGCTGGAGGAGGTGCAAATCTTTCACGATCATTCATAAATCCTTGCAGGTTGCTGAGAAACCCCTAGTACTGCTCACCTTGGGATCTGTCCTTGAAAGGGCTTAGACTGAAAAATATTCATATCCTGCAACAACCACCCCCCCAACCAGTGCTTCCTTCAATCAGGGAATTGACTTACCAAAAGGAATAGAATTAATCAATATTCCTAATATGTCTGAAATTCCTGCCCTTCCTTATTACTCCCCCTTCTTAGGAGTATGTGTTAGCTTTCGTGGAGAATGAAGAAGAATAGAGAGGAAGATGTAATATTTTTGATGCGTGTCTGGGTGAGATTGAAATGAACTTACTTCTAAAAGTAACCCAAGTTAATCCTGCATGTATTTCTATTTATTTCACTTCTCAAGATGGAATCAAAAGATTTGATAGCTGTTGGATTTGAAAAAGTGTGTGTGTGTGTGTGTGTGTGTGTGTGTGTGTGCGCACGTGCGTGTGTGGTGGGGGTTATTCAGCAAACTATTCAACGATTTATCTTTGTTCTAAGCCTTTTAGTGGCTTTCTATAGTAGAAAGAAGGTGGAGTCAGGATTTATAGAAAAGGGAAGGCAAGACTTGAAAAAACCACTTAGAGTTATGAAAAGAATGGTCAAATATGGCACTTGCAAATGTAGCTTAAGTGCATCTCTCTCTCTTTTTGGCTAAATACGGGAAGAGTTTAAAAACCCAAGGAGACAAATATTAATGCTTTTGAAAATATAGGCAGATCATGTTTCTTGTAACACAACTTTTTCTAAGTTCAAGTCTGGGATTGGAGCAGTTGCAGAGCAGGTTGAACTCGTTTCGTATTTAAAATTTCCATTTCATGCATTACAACTCGAAAAGGAACAATCTAGGTCTTAATCAACACCTAACAAGAAGCAGGACGAAGGAAAAAGATGTTTAGCTGTGAATAATTCAGTGTGATCAATGAGCTGAGAAATAAGGCGCAAGATGGAACAGAGACTCACCTACAGAAACCCACAAGTCATGTTTGTAGTAAACTTCTGTCAGAGGACATCAGTTGGGGGAATTTCCTTTAATGCACAAATTTGATATTAATATTTTACTGTTATCTAAATTGGATGGTCTAGAATAAGTTTAAATACTTATACATGAATGTTTCAACTTCATCAGATCACCCTTAAAGGCAAAATACTTGCCATTTATTAAAAGACAAAGTTTGGATATAACCAACTGTCCTATAACAGATTTTCTTGCCCTCTATCTTACATCTTTGTTTTTATATTTTTAGTCATAGTGGCTAAATTATTCCCCCAAAATATTCATGGTCGTGGACCTGCTTATAGATTTTTTATCATTTGCCATGTATTTATCTAATCTGATAAGACCCCCTCAAACTACACAATAAGGTACAAATTACAGTTCAGCCACTGAGAAAAAGAAGTTTCATTCCAGATAGCTAAATAACTGAAGAAATTCACTGTATTAAAAAACAAAATGCAACTGAGTATATTTTAAAGATTTTACAGGCTTTATTTGATTCATGATGCTAAAGCATCTCATGCATCAGATAGAAAGGAGCTTCAAAAAGGTGTGCTAAATGAAAGACTTCCACAGGCAGAAGGGAGTGGGGAAAAGGAAGTTATCCTGTCCAAAAAGTGGATTGGTCGTGGGAAGATCCCTTTCCTTTAGGGCGTGGCAGTGGTCTATCAGGCAGATGACCTTACTAGTGCTAATAAGGTAGTTTCTGACTGACTTTAAGAGTCCATTCCTGGAAGAAGCCAAAAGTGTAACTAAGTATCTGGTTGGTAAGGTGGAGCTTAGCAAAGTGCCTCCATTTTGAGCCTGTTATCTTGTTTTTAACAAATGATTTAGCAAAAAGCCATTTCTGCCTTATGGTAGAATATAGTTGGTTTTTGTTTTGTTTTGCTTTTTTTTAAACTGGTGAATAGGACAGGTTAAATAATTAAAAACACTGACTTCATGTGGCATAATACCTAGGAAGCAGGAAGCATAAATGAGAAGTAAAGACATTTTATGTATTGGCATTTTTGTCAGAATGTCTTTTTTTTTTTTTTAATTTTATTTTTATTATTTGCCCAAGGGGTACAGGTCTGTGAATCATCAGGCTTACATCTTTCACAGCATTCACCAAAGCACAAACCCTCCCCAATGTCCATAACCCATCCACCCTATCCCTACCCTCCCACCCCCCAGTAACCCTCAGTTTGTTTTATGAGATTAGAAGTCTCTTATGGTTTGTCTCCTTCCCCATCCCATCTTGTTTCATTATTTTTCCCTCCCTACCCCCCACAACCCCCCACCCTGCCCCTCAAGTTCCTCATATCAGAGAGATCATATGATAATTGTCTTTCTCTGATTGACTTATTTCGCTCAGCATAATACCCTCCAGTTCCATCCGTGTCGTTGCGAATGGCAAAATTTCGTTTCTTTTGATAGCTGCATAATACAGAATGTCTTTTTTTAAATAACAAATAAGCATCTTCATAAATATTTTGAGTAATACATAAGATCTAATTCTAGGAGACCAATGTTATTTACTCCTTCGTTGATTCATTGGGCAGCACAATGTGCCTCAGACTGCTCTAGGTCAACAAGACTGACCAAACCCATCCTTTCTTGGAGCCCATGTTGAAGTGGGAAAAAAGAATCAAGAAACACAGGGCTGAATTATTACTGCAGGAAACACTCTTTGTCGCTAGACCAGATGTTTTCAGGAGTTGACAAGAATTAGAGTTGAAGGTTGGGATTCAAAAGACCAGAATAGAATGTACTTTTTGGTATGAACTTTGGTTTATGATACCATTCATAATTACAGAGACTTTTTTTTTTAAGTAGCTAAGAGCCATAACTAGTGAATATTTTCTTCAGTTGAACCCTTTGCTATTTGTGTCACCATCTAAGAACAGGAATGTTAGCTCTTACTCTGAGATGAAATATTCCATTTTATTTTATTTATTTATTTTCTATTTTTATGTTTTTAAGATTTTTTATTTATTTGTCAGAGAGAGAGAGAGAGTGAGAGCATGAGCATGACCTGAGCTGAAGGCAGACGCTTAACCGACTGAGCCACCCAGGTGCCCCAAAACATTCCATTTTAAGTTGAAAGATGGTGAAGTGCTTATTTATAGACAGGTTATTGATAATGTAGTGAGAAGCAGTATTTTGCATTTGGTTTTAGCACAGTGAGAATCATGTGTGGTCTGTGTAACAGTCCACCTGTGTTTCTAAGTGGAATACTTTTAGTGGTCTTTACTGTCAGTATTGGATTCCTGTATAGAGTAGGAGATCAGCTTTCCTGTGATTAAAATACTCCGTTTGGTACAGTGTCAGCTTTTGTAAAGGCATAGAAATTAAAATCAAAGTCAGTTTTAGGCTCATTTGAAAAAAAAAAGATTGGAAGAAATACCACAAATCTTATACAATTTGCTATATTTAATTAATTTCTTTATTATCTAATTTTACAGGTAGGATATGGCAAAGGAATATGATCTTTACATTTAGAAGACTTCCTCTGTGAAAATGGTTTATATTTGGGGTTGTCTAATTATCTATGTATTTACTATGGGAATGTGATTATCTACTTCACTGTAATTTTAAAGGAATTGTTATACAGAGACAGTTTCATTTACTTAGTTTATTTCTGTCATTCATTCAGCAAATAAATATTTGAATACTAGCCAAGCTCTGTGTGGTAGGTTGGGAAAAATAGATATGACCTCTCTTCCAGTCTAATGGAGGATATTGAGACATAAATTACATAATTATTTGAACAAATGCAAAGTGCAGTGGGGATGAGGACAGTGTCAGAAATGTATCCAGTGCCATGAACGTATGTAATAAAAAGATTTAACGTGGCTAGGGAAGACTGGAAAAGCTTTCCTGAGACTTCACTGAGGTTTTTAAAGTTGAACTTTTGGGAAAGCGGGGCCTGGAAAAACATTCTAGACTAAGAAAACAGTATGTACAAAAACCTTTAGGTGGATAGAGTATGGTAAGTACAAGGAACTGAAACAAGGCCAGTGCGGCTAAAGTGAAAGCACCAATAGGGAATATATTGCAAAACAGGATTGGAGAAGTGGGTGTGGTTAATATTCTCCAAAGACCCACCTCTCCCTCCAAAGAACCATGCTTTTTGATATTCAAGTCCTTGGATAGGTCCCTTCCTTGATTCTGGGCTGACCCTGTGATTCAATTTTGACTTATAGAATAAAGTCAAAGAGAGCTGAAATGACTTTGGAGACTAGGTCAGAAGAGGTCTTGCAGCTTTTGCCTTGGTCTCTTATAAAGTGCACCCTGAAGAAAGTAACTTGTCTTCTAAGAATTTGAATGCACTGAGACTACCTTGCTTTGAGGAATCCCTAACTAGCCACGAGGGGTGACTATATGGAGAGAGGGATGCCTGACCAGCTCTCAGACATGTGAGTGAAGAAGCCATCTTGGATGCCCAGCCCAGTTGGGCCTTCAGATGGTTCCAACCCAAGCCAAATTCTCTTTGTACCTGCATGATAGATTCTAGATGATAAGCATTCATCTCAGGCAGAACAATCCACAGAATCATGAAAGGTAGTATTAAACTGTTGTTTTAAGTCACTATATTTTGGGGTGGTGTGTTCTGCAGCAACAGATGACCAGAACAATAAGTACTGTTCAGTCCAGACAGGATATTATTGGTCGTGTTGAGAAATTTTGCCTTCAGCAAAAGNGTCCCAGCATCATTTGTTGAAAAGACTTTTCTTAATTTCACTGAATTGTCTTGGCACCCTTGTTGAAAACCAAATTGGCATAGATGTATGGGTTTATTTATAGACTCTCCATTTTATTCCGTTGATCTACAAGTGTGTCCTTATGCTAGTACCACACAGTATGTTGATTACTATAGCTTTGTAGTAAGCTATGAGTCCCTTACTTTTCAAGATTATTTTTGCTATCCCTTGCATTTCCATATGAATTTTAGGATCAGCTTGTCCATTTCTGCAAAAAAGGAAGTTGGGATTTTTTTTTTTAAAGATTTTATTTATTCATTTGACACAGAGAGAGAGATTACAAGTAGGCAGAGAGGCAGGCAGAGAGAGAGGAGAGAGGAGGAAGCAGGCTCCCTGCTGAGCAGAGAGCCCGATGTGGGCCTCGATCCCAGGACCCTGGGATCATGACCTGAGCCGAAAGCAGCGGCTTTAACCCACTGAGCCACCCAGGCGCCCTAGTGATTAGTATTTATGATATGCTATCTCACCACTCGTCTGGCTACCATCTGTCACCATACAACACTATGACAGTATCATTGATTATATTCCCTGTGCTACACCTCTTATCCATATGACTTACTCATTCCATAATTGGAAGCCTGAATCTACCATTCCCCTTTCTCCATTTTGCCCACCCTCATACCCCCTCCCCCCACTCTCTGGCCACCATCAGTTTGTTCTCTGTATTTATAGATCTGTTCCTACTATTCGTTTTGGTTTTTAGATTCCATATGTAAGTGAAGTCATACAGTATTTGTCTTTGTTTTATTTCACTTAGCATAATACTGTCTTGGTCCATCCATGTTGTCATGAATGGCAACATCTTGTTCTTTTTTTATGGCTGAATAATATTTGATTGTGTGTGTGTATACATACCACGTCTTCTTTATCCATTCCTATGTCGATGGACACTTAGGTTGCTTCCATATCTTAGCTATTGTAAATAATGCACAGTGAACATGGGAGTGCATATATTTTTTTGAATTAGTGTTTTCAATTTTTTTTTGTAAATACCCAGTAGTGGATGGAATTACTGGATCATATGCTATTTCTATTTTTAATTTTTTGAGAAACCATACTGTTTTCCACAGTGGTTGCACCAACTTACATTCCCACCAACAATGCACAAGTGTTCCTTTTTCTCCACATCCTCACTAACACTTGTTGCTTCTTGTGTTTTAGATACTAGCCTTACTGACAGGTGTAAGGTGATAGCTCATTATGGTTTTGATTTGCATTTCCCTGATGACTAGTGATGACTAGTGATGCATTTCCCTGATGACTAGTGATGACTAGTGATGTTGCGCATCTTTTCATGTATCTGTTGGCCATTTGTATGTCCTCTTTGAAAAAATGCCCATTTTTTAGAAAGATTTTCTTTATTAGAGAGAGATAGAGAGAGTGAAAGCACAGACAGAGGGAGGGGCGGAGGGAGAGGGAGAAGCATGTTCCCCACCGAGCAGAGAGCCTGACACCAGGCTTGATTCAAGGACCCTGGGATCATGACCTGAACCAAAAGTAATACTTAGTATTACTTAAGTAATACTTAACCAACTGAGCCACCCAAGCACCCCAGAAAAATGTCTATTTTTATTATTTTTTTAAATCACTCTATTTCTGGACTAGATGGTGAGTGAGAGGGGAGCGAGAGCCGATGAGGGTAGATGGTTCAGATGCTACTGCATGATTCAGGCAGATCTGATGAGCTGTGATGATAGCATGGCCCCAGGTGGTGGTGGAGGTGGTGAGACAAGATGATGTTAAGGAAGTAAAGATGGCTTGGTGGTAGACTGGCTGTGAGAGTGAGCGGGAAGTGGCAAGGTTATCTCCCAGAGAGCCCACAACCGATGGTGTGATTGCCTATGCTGAGACAGAGAACAGCAGAAGAGCATCAGGTTTTGGGGAACACAGATCATGAGCTTAGTTTTAGCTATGGTACATTTAAGATGTTTTCAAATATCCAGGAAGAGATGCCAGATAGGCAATTGCATCCACAGGTATAGACCAGAGAAATGAGGCCCGTGCTGAAAAATATAAAATTGTGTTATTCGCATATTGGTAACAACTAAATATATGGATGTGAGTTCAGAACTTCCCAAGGCCCCACCGGTGTGCCTTGCAATGTGCTGAGGTAGAATATACAGGGATTAAGATATTAGTTCTCTTCAATTCTTAGAACAACAGAAGCCTTTAGGCCAGAAGCCTCCAGCTCTGCATAGCTATAAACATATTGTCATTTTCTCTGTGTACTGAGATGTAAACAAGTTTGGGTAGCTATGTATGAGACTACTTAGGGAGACAAAATAAAATAAAAAGAAGAGAGCCTAGGACAAAGCTTTGAGAAACTCCCACATTCAATGACTAGTTAGACAAAGATGAGTCTCCAAGAAGACTGATAAGTAGCTTCCAGGCAGGTGGGAGGAAAACCAAAAGACTCTAATATCACAGAGTCAAGGAGAAGAGAACACTTCCAAGAAAGAAGTGGTCAAACATGTCAAAAGCTACAAAAAAGAGCAAATAGATAAGAACTCAAATATGTCTTTTGGATTAGTGACCTCAGTGAGAGTTCTATGTATTTATATTCAAATCCTTTGTAAAGAATTGAAGAATTATTCATTTCCATCTAATGTAGTATTCTAATGTAGATATACTTTAATTGTAAAATCTGGAAGCCCCTTCACTTCCAGGAACAGGCTAATAATATTCCTTTATTCTGAAACACTTGGGTTTCCTATGAAACATAATTAGAAAGGCCTTGTCCTATTCTTTTTACCTTTGTTTCACTTTTCAAAAATGTGTAAAATTGAAATTGCTTGAGAAAATGTTTTCAGTCGCTAGAAAATAAATTGGCTTCTGGTTTAAGAGATAAGTTATTTACTATGTACTCCTGTACTTCTCACTTAGAAACTGTAGAGTAAATAAGGTATATTTTTAGTGATCCTCTTCTGTCGTCTACCTGGAGAAAGCTAGAAATGGTGCCTTAGTTTAAAGTGGGGCAAAGTCTCATTTCACTTAGAACTATGTTCTGTACTAGACTAGAGTTTTATTGAGTGTTTTAGTTCAGGCTGCTATCACTGAATACCACACACGGGATGGCTTAAACACCAAATATCTATTTCTCACAGTTTTGGAGGTCGGGAGGTCCAAGATCAAAGTGCCAGAAGATTCCGTGTCTGGTGATACCTGGGTTCCAGGTTGCAGAGTGCTGACTTCCTGTATCTTCCTCACATGGTGGAGAGAGCATGAGAGCTCTCTCTCATTCCTTTCCTAACAGCACTAAACTCATGCATGAGGGCTCCGCTCTCATGACCCAATTACCTCCCAAAGGCCCCACTTCCTACTTCTCTTACCTAGGGGTTTCAAGGTTCAACCTGAATTTTGAGGGGACATGAAGGTTCATTCCATTGCACTGAGAGTTCTTGAATGTATTTGGGCAGTCTGTCAAATTTCCAAACCTCCTTGCATCCTTGCAGAGTTCAGGGTTGGCCACGGATTGGCAGGAAAAGATGATGCAGACCCAGGGACCTACACTACATGCATAACTCACTGTAAGATTAGATTAACTTTTCATTTTATTTGCCAAGGGTTCTGAAACCTGCTGGAAGCCAGGTTGTCACAATGAGCAGAAATAGATGAGGCATATTTGAGAGCAGCTACCTGCCGCTCTGTGAAGACCTTGATAGGGGTGTGCACCAGCTGTGATACTGAGCTGGGGGGGCCTTGCTGAAGCTTGATTTCGCGGTATGTTGAAGCTCATGCCATGCTTAGTAGAGTTTTTTCAAATTGGTTCTTGAATCAAAATCTGCTTCACTGAGGTCACATCGCTAAGGGAAAATAGAGCCCAAACATTGGTGAAGGGTATCTGCCTCCAGTTTTCCAGTATTGTGGCTAGCCCTTTTCCTATTCTCATCCTCTCCTATTATTGGGCAGGCATTAGTCTCCATGATTTTTTTATTCTATCTTATAATGCCCACATTTCCTCCTGGCTCTACCCAGCATCTTTAATACATTAATCAAGACGTGTTTCAGTCAGTCAGTCATCCTTTCAAATATTTGAGTGCCTTTTATACTGTTCCAGATGCCTGGGAGCCTACATTCCCATTAGAGTTACACCCAGTGAGCACTAGAATTTCTGAGAGTGCAGAAAATAAAACAGGGCATGAGAGTGGAGAGTAGCTCACTGCGTGGGGAGTGTTTCAGATTGCCTCAGGAAAGAGACCTCAGAGATGAGAATTGCTCAGAGACCTGAAAAATTAGCTGGAATCAACCGTTGGAAGACAGGAGGAGTGTGCCAGGCCACTGGAACAGCAAGTATAAAACATGACGCTGTTTCAGAACATAGTGGGCAGTGGGCTAGAGTGTGGTGACTTAGGGGCTAAGTGTGGCAGGTGGGACTGGGGGACTGGACTAGGGAAGACAAAGGAGATTTTGTAGGTCACCGTCAGAGATATGGCTGTGTTCTGAGGGTAATAGGAAGCCATGGAGGGTTTGGAGCAACGGAGAGACGTGAAATACTTTGTTTTTAAGAAAATCATCCTGGGGATACCTGGTTGGCTCAGTCAGTTAAGTATCTGACTTTTGATTTCAGCTCAGGTCATTGTCTCAGAGTTTTGAGACTACGCCTCACATTGGCCTCCACGCTGGGCATGGAACCTGCTTACGGTTCTCTCTTTCCCATTCCCACTTTTTCTTCCCCTCTTAAACAAAAAAGAAGGAAAGTCATCTTGGTTAGTTTGTGGAGAATGGATTATTGGGGGGGGGGGAATAAGACACTAAGAAGACCTGAGACTAATCAGGAGGCTGTTAATGTGGCATAGGCAAGAGGTGATGGCGGTCTGAACCAGGGAGGAGGTTATGGAAATAGTGGGATGTGGTTGGATTCAGGCCATATTAAACATAGAGCAGCAGGACTTGCTGTTGGATTGAATCAGTGGAAAGAAAGGAGTCACAAATCTCCAGAAATGACCCAAGCAACTGGGGAAAAAACTGCTTTTTTTTCTAAGATAGACAAATAGGAGAAGGAGTTCGGTATATGGGGCGGGGAGAAGAAGGACAGTGGAAATCAGTATTCTGTTTTAGACACATTCGGTTTTTGAAGTACCTTTAGTCCTCACTTAGTTGGACTTAGTGTCAAGTAGGCAGCTGGATGCACAGGCAGCTGGAGTGTGCGCAGACATCAGGGCTGGAGAGTAAATGTTATTCAACAGCTATTTATCATCCATGTGATAACACTTCACGGTGGTGAGGGGTGATGCTCTCGATTTCCCATTTATTTCCAAGGACTCTGCGTGTTGTTTTCAGGAATGTCAAATTTTTAGGGTAGAGCATTCTGTTAAAGTCTTGCAGGATTTCCAGATGGATACAGATGTTAGCCAGATGAATACAGATGTTAAGGAGGCGAGTTAGCCAGATGGATATTCATAACTGTCTTTGAGGGCAATAAGCGACTCTCTGGGAAGTGATCCAAATGGGGAAAAGCAGATGACACTGGATACAGCTTTGAGCTCAGCTGGTTTGTGTTTTACTCTTGTGAGGGTGAAGAGATGTTACATACACTGGGAATGACATCCCTGTAACAGCTCTTAAGAGGGAATACATTCTACTGGCTGTTTTCTGTCCTTTTGAGAGAACTTACCTACTTTTTTGGTGGTGGGGGGGAGATACACTGGAGTTTGTGTTACTTTGGCAGTCTTCTAGATTCTTTCCTTACCCCGACTGCTGTTGTAAAGTGAATTTCTTTTTCTCTGTAAGAATTTTAAAAAAGTGAAAAAGAAATGGAAAGCATGGCTCCTCTTCCTGGACTTCAGGTAAGTTTGTCAAGCATTGTATAACTAAATCCCTTTATAGTCTCAGAGGTGATCTTGCCACCAGATATGGTTTAGCCTATGGGACCTGACACTCGAGCTCTCTGCCAGTGATCAACTGTTGACCTTAGAATACTTTGCATCTCTGTGCCTCAGTTTCCTACCTGAGAAGGAATAATTTTGTAAGTTCTTTTTTTCTTTTTCTTTTTTTTTATTTTAAATTTTATTTTTATTCTTTGCCCAAGGGGTACAGGTCTGTGAATCATCAGGCTTATATCTTTCACAGCATTCACCAAAGCACAAACCTTCCCCAATGTCCATAACCCATCCACCCTATCCCTACCCTCCCACCCCCCAGTAACCCTCAGTTTGTTTTGTGAGATTAGGAGTCTCTTATGGTTTGTCTCCTTCCCCATCCCATCTTGTTTCATTATTTTTCCCTCCCTACCCCCCACGTTCTTTTTGCTTTTATAACCTATGACACAGTTGTTCTTGGTAAGGAATGTAGATACACCTAGGAGAATATATCTATAACTTTATAAAGTATAGGTGGTTATTATCTTACCACACTGCTTCACTTACGTTCCTATTCCATTATCCTTTGAAAATTGGAAAGATAATATATTGAACATCAAAGAGCGTCACATGGCTCTTTTAAGCACTGGAAGCCCAACTAGCATGCAGTATTTTATTCTGTAGAATGTATTGGTATATGCCACCTGACTGGTTAAGGTGTTCTCTCAAAGCATGTATTTCTAAAGGTTATGGCAAAATCTTTCTTCCTCCCGTACTTTGTCAAGTTGAGATATTTAGGCTTGGTAGACTCATAATAGGGATTTTAGAACCATGTACAAGAAAGCCTTAATTGTTCAACATTTGATCATGTGATTTCTACAGAGGGAGAATTTAGGGGAAGGTATGTGACAAGATGAAATTCTATAGTTTCAAAGATTAAATGGATTTCAGAATCCAGAGGAAGAGCAACATGTAGAGATGGTAGTGAGTAGATTTAAAGTGAGAAGACTTTCACAAACTCCTGAGTCGTTATTAATCTTAGGCCATAGGATGTTTCCCAAAAAACACTGATTTCTACTGAGCTGAATGGATTCTACCAATTAATACAAAAATATTTTTAAAATTTATAAGCAAATGGTTTTTCAAATTTATAGAATTCAGGGATCCTGTTCTGGTGATTCTCCATATAGAATACTTTGCCATGCTCAACAAAAGAGTATTTGCATTTGTTACCAGCCCTAAATGAAAACATAGGTTATTATTAAACTATTAGACACACCTGAATACAAGATGACCTAAGTGCCATGTTTTGAGCACACCCCACATCTCTGTATGGGTCCTTGCTCTTGCACTTTGCATTCAATGTGTTTGATTTGGTCCGTTACTCTAGCCTGTCAAGGTCTTAATGAGAGGGATCCTGTTCTGAAATGGAAAACACATCACTATGTGTTCATGCTTTTCCTTAAGACCATACTCATTGCCTCATACTGCCTCATCACTTATTAGCCACTCCTAGTCTTTTCTGGATAAGGATATACTGTTTACTTCCTATCAGTAGGAAAGGGACTTTGGAATCTAAAACATTCAAATTCTACTCATTCATCAAAGCCATTTTCTTTCATTTAATCTTTTCTAATCTCTATTACTAGAAGATCTATGTTCCCAAAGCAACATCTCCCAACAATTCCATTGTCTATCTTTTTTTTTTTTTTGAGAGAGTGATCATGAAAAGGGGGCAAGGGGCAGAGGGAGAGGGAGAGAGAGAGAATCCCAAGCCGGCTCCATGCTCAGTGTGGAGCCCCACATGGGGCTTGATCCCACGACCCTGAGATCATGACCTAAGCAGAAATCAAGAGTTGGATGCATACCTGACTGAGCCACGCAGGTGCCTCTCCATCCTATATCTTAATATTTATTTGTGTATATGAGTCATTAAGGGAGACAAGGAAGGAGATAGGATTCCTGATCTTTCATCTCTGATACCCTTTCATAGCCCCTTGCAATGATCTTATACATCTAGGCACTCAACAAATGTTGAATGATTCTTGCTGAGAAAGCAAGAAAGGATGGCATGATGGGGATTTTGAAGTCACTCGGGAAGTGAAGGTTTGGTAGCTTGAGTAACAGACAGAGTGAGCCAGCAGAGCAGACAGCCAGATCTCCTTCCACTGGAAATGTCCGCATGGCAGAGGAAGGAGCTTTAGGGCTCTAGCGTCTGCTGGCTGTAATGAGGAACTTACTCTCCAGGATTAACTTCTGGATTTCTTGAGCAATCTCTGTATTCTGAAATGAAATTTAACCCATGAGGTAAAAATATATGAGCACTAGAACTTAAGGGACTTGGGGCCCCTGGGTGGCTCAGTTGGTTAAGTGTCTGCCTTGGGCTCAGGTCATGATCCAGGGTCCCAAGGTCAAACCCCATGTCTGGTCAGGCTCTCTGCTCAGTGGGGAGTCTACTTCACCCTGTTCCTCCCTGTTCCCCGACTCCCTCTCTGTCAAATAAATAAGTAAAATCTCAAAAAAATTTAAGGGACTTATTCACTAAATATCTTTATATACTTACTGTATGCTTAAAAATAAATTAAAATAAATTAAAAAATAAAAATGAATATGCTTAAAAATAAATAAGTTCATTTCTCTCCATTTTTGTGTCTGCTTTTGCTTAGACTTGTGGTGAATATGTGCCAAATTCCAAAATTATGGAACTGTTGACTTCATCTAGAATCTCTTTAATCCCTAGGTTATTTTTTAAATGGGTGAAATATTTTAAGATAGAAAATACTGAGTATAATATTATCATTCATATATCTTACCATCTAATTATACTGGGCCTTGGGTTTTTGTTTTTAATATTTTATTTATTTATTTGATAGAGACAGAGAGAGAGAGCACGAGCACAAACAGGAGCAGAAGCAGGGGGAGAGGCAAAGGGATGGGGAGAGGCAGGCTCCCTGCTGAGGAGGGAGCCGGACTTGCGCTTGATCCTAGAACTCTGATCATGACCTGAGCTGAAGGCAGCCACTTAACCAACTGAGCCACCCAGGCACCCATTTGTTTTGTTTGTTTGTTTGTTTTTTGTTTTAAAGTAATCTCTATGCCCAAAGTAGAATTTGAACTCACAACGCCGAGATCAAGAGTCACATGCTCTCTACCGACTGAGCCAGCCTGGTGCCCTGATGATGTTGGAACTTAACATTCTGCCGTGCTGTTTCATATATTGAAGCAAATAAAATTACAAATCTGGTTGAACTTTTTTCCCTTCCCCATGTACTGAGGTCATTTTCCCTCCTCATATTCTCTCTTATCTAAAATAGATTTGGGGGGCACCTGGGTGGCTCAGTGGGTTAAAGCCTCCGCCTTTGGCTCAGGTCATGATCTCAGGGTCCTGGGATTGAGCCCCGCAACATTGGGCTCCCTGCTTAGCAGGGAGCCTGCTTTCTCCTCTCTCTCTGCCTGCCTCTCTGCCTACTTGTAATCTCGCTCTCTCTGTCAAATAAATAAATAATATCTTTAAAAAAATAAATAAAATAGATTTGGGGCTCAGTTATATTTGAGTATATTTTATAACTGATTTATGAATACTCATAACCTAGAGGTTATCATTTAGTGTGCATACTTAGTTATATGTAAAGGAGTGTCTTCCTTTCTTTTAGAAATGTAGATACATAGTGGAAATGAGCTGTCTTGGAAGAATGACAGAATAGGAATTCTTTACCTCCTTAGGCCATAGGAGGAGTTTCTTAATTTCTAGGCAAGTGCATTTTTTTGCCCTGGGAACAACAATTTGTTTTTCTGTACTGAAGGCAAATGTCTCTCTATTTTTCTTGAAACACATGCTTTCTTGGAAGCAGTATTGCAAATAACAAATTATGAATGTGGCCGTGCATGTAAACAATTTGATTGCACATAAATCATGTCAGAAAAAATTGCATCTTTGGAGATAGAAATAAACACAGTAGTTGGTAAAGTGAAAGAAGAATATATAACTTGGGGTCCCTGGATGGGTCGGTTGGTTAAGCATCTGCCTTCAGTTTAGGTCATGATCTCATGGTCCTGGGATTGAGCCTCCCCCCACCCCAATCAGGCTCCCTGCTCAGCGGGGAGCCTACTTCTCCCTCTCACTCTTGTGGCTCCGCTCCCTGTGCTTGGATTCTCTCTCTCTGTCAAATAAATAAAATCTTAAAAAGAAAAATCAAGAATGCATAACTTATTCACTGTCAATACTTGAAGAAAGCACTAGTGCTACAGATGAAATGCATTATTAGAATGAGGCAGAAATATTGCTTTATGGGAAATAGCGAGGTCAGAGTGGAAGCTTTTGTCATCCAGGAACTGGTCATTGGCAGGTCATTGGGCATTTCTTGCCAGCATCTCCAGTTATGTGGCAGTGTTTTGATATGGCCCAAATGCCTGAGACCATGAAGGGAGGGACAGACAAGAGATTGATAGCCCAGGGTGGAATTCAGTCCTCATCAGTACCTGCTGGATGAGAACGCCTGGTTTGCTGTTGCCGTGGGGTCTGCAGTGGGGGCACATGTAAGCTCTGACAAGCAACATTGGAGGCATTTGGATGTAGATGGATACTGGTTCCAAGCTGATATTACAACCATACTCAGTAAGGTTTGGCTGTTTTTCTAGAGCTGCTGTTTGGAGAAAGGCTGCAGTATTGGAGGAAAGCTACACTGTGCTAGAATGACTACCACCAGCCTCCTCTTCCCTTACCCCCACTCTGCACCCCTGACGCACACTCTGCCTGAGTCGGAGTTAGATGCCCTCTTCTGTGCTCGCAAAGCCCCTGTGCACGTCCTAATCAGAGCACTTGGCCACACCCTGTTGTACTTGCACCTTTGCTGTCTTTCTCCATGTTAAGAACACGAGCTCTTGAAGCCCTGGAGCCTCATTCCCCTCATTCCCTGGTGTTGCTGCTGTGCCTCCAGCACTGCGCCCGGCACACAGCAGATGCCTATGACCCACTGACTGCTCGCTCCCTCCTGGGAACCCACCACAGAGTGCCTGGCACGCTGCTGCTTTCCTCCTGAATTGAGCTGAAGACCTCTTCACTTTCTCTGGCCTCAGAGCTTGTAGTGGGGCTCCACACCTCCTCACACCTCAGCTACAAAACCGGGATTGCCTCAGGAGCAGCAGTCCAAATGTAGAAAAAAAGCAAAGCGATGTAGCAGGGTGTGGGCATGTGCATTTCATCTGATAAATTTGCTCCAACATTCTAACTCCCTAAGCCTTTGATTCTTCTTCTGCGCCATGCTGGGAATGTTCTGACATCACAACTCCATTGAACATAAGGCCAAGTCTCACCAACAGACAAGGAAACTGATGAGAGCTACTTCCAGCTTTAAAACAAACTTCGAATCCAGAGTATCTGCTAAATGCACCCATATGATTAAATTTGACTCAACTCAGTGTTATGTTCCATCTTCTTTGGTTTATCACTCTTGGGATCTACTCCCACACGTATTCTCCAGGTTTCTCACCATATATATTTTCAAAACCTTGCAATTCTCTTGAGGTATAAGCTGCTGCTTCCTGAGGCATGTTGTTGACTTGTCCTCCTGGAACGTGTTGAGATCTGAGCTGAGTTCCATGTTTTGAGGCAACCAGGGAGAGGATGTCTTAAGTAGGATGGGTATCCACTAGTGAGACAATTTTCCTGTGAGGGAAGTCTTGTCTCTTCGAACATAAGGAGAAAATCTGCTTTCTACTCATAAGGGAGACTCAGAGGAATGGACTCAGGGTTTCTCACCTCTGTTTGGCTACAACCAGATGCCCCTATTCCATGTTTCAGGGGTCCCCTCCTTCACAATGAGTATTCCAACTTTCACATGAGAGCTTGGTAAGGCTGCGGATTTACCTGACATTATAATTTTGGAATCTAGACAGTTAAATTTGTGTTTGATTTTCAGCAGTGTAAGCCCTGTGACAGTTGGACATGAGGGCTACTTCTAGGGCTGCAGTAGAAGTTCTCTGGTTTTCTGACCATGACTTGAGCCAAGAGTTCAAAGACATGAGCTTCTCATTTTCTTTCTGTAAACACTCCAGGGTATTCATAGGATCCACCCCATATCACAGCCTAGATAGTAATTATTCTTGCAGTAGTGGTCTAGTAAAGTAGCCACAACCATCACAGTCACCTACAGGGGACAATATGATTCATCAGGATGCCACTGCGAGCCACCAATTTCTACCTTACTGTGTCTGTCCCACTGGTATAGGAGCTCAGCATTTGAGCCCAAGGCATGATCAAACCATTTCTCTAATCCCATTTTTTTTTAAGGTTTATTTATTTGAGAGAGAGAGCAGAGAGAGGGGCAGAGGGAGAGTGTGAGAGAGAATCTCAAGCAGACTCCCCACTGAGCATGGAGCCGATATGGGGCTTAATCCCAGGACCCTGAAATCAGACCTGAGCCAAAATCAAGAGTTGGATGGCCAACCAATTGAGCCACCCAGGTGCCCCCTCCAATCCCATTTTTGAGGGCTGGTTTTCTGGGATTGCTCTTGCCATGAGTTTTTGTATCAGTTAAGACCTGAAGACAGAAACCACACAATGTCATATAATAGAATTGTTAACTAGGTATGAAGTTGTTAACTAGGTAGCTAAAAGGTAAAAATGCTAGCCTGAGGTGTCAGTAGGTATCAGATGTAGGAAGCAGCTATCATGAGGTCTAGGGCTGAGGGAACAGAGGGAAGTGATTGGAGTCATTAAGATGTAATAATTTAGAGTTGGGGTCCTGTAGAACTGAGACATGACTTCTCGGAGGCACTGGCCAGATGGAGCTGATGTTTCTGAGCTCTGGAAAAGGACTGTACACCTGGGGAAAGGGCTGTAAGTCCCTTCTTCCTCCCCCAACCTTGCAGGCTCCCTTCATCACCTCCTGTTCACAAAATGTAGCTTGCAGCCAGCTGCAAAGTTACAATGTGGTCTGCAGAGCTTCAGCTCCAGCGTGACAAAGCAGAGAAAGGTAGATTTGGAGCTAAGGGTCATTAACATAATAAGCATCACATTTACCTTTCCATGCTGACTTTAGCCTGTTGGAACCTTCTGAGGGTTTCATGGTACTAGAAAAACCCAAGAGTTTCCCAGAATAGTTTTGTTTCTTTGGTTTCATAGAAGGGAGGAACAAGTGGTGATCTTTCCCTTGTCAGTGCAGAGCCAGACTGGAAAGGTTTCACCCTGGAACTAAATAATCCATACCAGCCAGGCTCACTCTGTCCCTAATGCATATTCTCCACAGAGATTCTAACTAGGAGAAAAAGCCAGCCAGGGCTTTCCTCACAGGCTGGCCCTTTATACTTTGCTTGCTCATCCTCAAGTCATAGTGTCCTAAAATAGCTCTCATTTTAATTGGATGTCATTTTTCAATTTTGATACCACATCTTTATCAAGGGCCTGAAGGGGTGAATATAAAGAGTACATTAGTGAAGCAAGTGAATTAAACTGGAAAATATTGCTGTTGAAGAGGCTTATAAAGGAATAACTGAGCTAAGAAAGGTCAGTGCAATCCAGCAAAAACAATTTCAACCTTTAAAATGCTGGAGGATATCTCTGGTTAAAAAAATATATATATGGGTTAATACACTAGGATGAATTAGCAGGACAAGGGGCTGTTTGACATAAATAGATAAATTAGGTCTGTGTTTATGATGGGAAAATGTAATTTGATCACCTGTGGGTTTACAGAATGATAATGGTTCCTTTGGAGTGTTTCAGGAAGACCATTATGTATGCCTTGTGATCCATAGTCCTTCATGTTGGCTCTTTTACGAGTCTTGGTTTCTCTATCAAGTTTTTATTATCGTGAATGGATTCTTTTTTTTTATACTCTGTCCTATTTTTTATTTCCCCTGTCTTCCATCTCCTTCTCCTCTTCCTTTCTAGTTCAGATCTGATTCTTGTCTAAGTGTTTCTACAGAATTCTCACTAGTCCTTATGTTTTTGCCTGTATTAAGTTATTCGCCAAGAGAGACAACTGTTATTGTGGGGAGACCTCTCGGGGTGCGCTCAGCTCTTGACTTTGCTGAAGGCTGTATACAAATCTATTTGAAAGTTAGAACCTCTAGGCCTCCGTTTTCTCTTTCATAAGTTGAAGAAATTAGACTATGTTATTCCTAATGTTGCTTTAATTTCTAGCATGGTGTAACTCTGGAACTTTGAAGGAGTTTTTCAGGATTGGTGACTACTGGTCTAACAAATACTGCTCACATGGAGGAAAAAAAGATTTTTCACTCAGGCAAACCCTGTAGAGAAAATGACCATTGTTTAAATAATAAGACTCTTCCAAAATGAGTACTTTTTGTGGCTCTCAATATCTAATGATCATCAGTTCTGAGATGACAGTGGATCTTTTATGCAGGGCAGAAATTTGAAATAGGTATGGTAGTTGTGATCTGTTGACTTTTAAGTGAAAAGAGACAGAATGAACAATCTAAATTGCCAATTATTAGAGGCTTGCTAACTGCGGAATAGATCTCTGAAATTAAAAGTCCCTCACAAAAGGAGACGGAGTTACAGGTCAAGGTTTTTTTTGGGGGGTTAAAGTACAAGACATAGCTCTATATCAGCTTAGGGCTGAAGTAATGGACAGAAAATTGAGACCATAGGCCTGGAAGCACTGTTTAGTGGAGCAATTAGGCTGCAGCATCTGTCATTCTATTGATCTCTTGGACTGATTCCATTTATCTGGTGGGCCAAGCCAGTATCTCCTGACTACCTCACCTCTGTCAGTACATGATTTGGAGGGTATTCTTCTACGGAGTAGAGACCCTTTTGTCAGTGAGCCTTACTCACATGCTAGGACCCAAGCTCCTCTTCAAGAGAGCAGCTGTAATATACTTAGTGTTATTTTCCCAAGAGAAATAGGTGTGTCTGATAAATTTCAGTGATTGCCCATCCATCCATCCATCCATCCATCCATCCATCCATCGATTCAATGTATAGTCACTGAACATCTGCCGTAGACAAGGCACCATGACAAGTGCTGGTGAGTCAGTCTTGAGCAAGGCAGACACGACTCTGGTCTCATGAAGCTCACAGCCTCTCCCACTGTAAATTTCTGATCCTCACTTGTTTTTCTTTTCCCCTCCCTCCTCTTCTCAAGCCTCCAAAAGATTCAAGCGTATTTTTGTCATAATCGAAAGCTTTTTTTTGACAGGTTAAAAATTATGTGGTACAAATCTTAGAGAAAAAAATCACAGGGTTTTGTTGGGTATGATGCACTTTAAATGCTTTTTTAATCCCCCATTGGGATTTTTAGATTCCTTTGAGCAAAGCTTTTGCCTTTTGGAGTCGATGGGCTTTACTGGCCTTTTGTGTATGCTACAGTGTGTGGCCTCTGCCCCATGCCCTCATCCGCAATGCACTTGTTTTCGTTGTGAAGTTCTCTTGTCTTTAAATTTCTTTTCTGTCATATTATGTAAGATGGAGACCTGGAATGATGGGAGAATCTACTTCATGTAACTTCATAACTCAAGAAAAAGGCAAGAGATGAAACTACTTTTGTTAATAATGCTAATAATTGTTAAAGTAATATTTATTATTAAACACCAGGCAGTGTGTCTGGAGTTTCTAGTGAGGTGTGTATTTGTTTTCCCAGAACAGTATCTTCTTTATTGAGATCTGATAATCTGCAAATTGCAAGGGCTCCAATGTACTGTTGACTCATTGTTCCCTTAACCTGTTTTTCATTCTTAATTAATATGTTACAAATCACTCTGGATCAACCTCAAATTCTTTCAAGGATTTAAAGCTATTTTTATAGTTTAAGACATCTATAGCTCCTTTTCAAGTTCAGTATTTGGCAGTGTTCTGGTAGAAGCCTCCCAGAAATGTATGCATATTGTCATTTCAAAGTGGCCTCTTTCAGAGTCTAACTGCTGTGGAAATTTAGCTTATCATGAATCATTTATTATTATTTTTTAAAGATTTATTTATTTTAGAAAGCATGTGCATGCAAGTGGGGGGAGGGACAGAGGAAGACAATCTCAAGCCGACTCCGCCCCTTGCTAGGCGTGGCTCCTCACTGGGAGCTCAATCCCACAACCCTAAGATCATGACCTGAGCTGAAACCAGGAGTCCCAGCCTCAACCGACTGAGCCACCCAGGCATCCCTTATTAGAAATCATTTAAATGAATAGCACTTGCCGCTAATCCTTTGCTAGTCTAAAAAAAATCTATATGATAAACCTCAAGGATGCCAGGTAGTAATATGCGAATTTTAAACATACTATGGTGTGCTATGCTTTAAAAAATGCCACAGAGTTCAGAATCTAATTCAGTGAATAGAAAAATCTGTATTTCAAAAATAACTCTTCATGATTAGCTATTGTAATTGTACTTGAGAGTATCACAGAAGCCCTCCGAAATATTTGTTCTCTTAGTGGGGCTTCAATCATGAATCATGTGTTGAGGCGTGGCCCTGTCTAGAAGTCCTAAGAGAATACCTTTCCTGGAAAGGGCCTCCTGTGCCTGTAATTGAGGTAGCTACACAGTGGGGTCAGACTGTCCCCTTTAGAAGTTCCCATTCCACAGTAGTACATCTAGATTCTTTTTCACAGACTTCCACAACAAATATATGCTTCTGGTAGATGAGCATGATTCTGAAACTGGGCTTCCACCCTTTACCCAATCAGGCAAACTTAGGACTCAAACAACTGTATGTGTGTGTATTCTGGCAATTTTCTTTTCTTTTTAAGGTTTATTTATTTGAGAGAGAGAGAGAGATCACGGAATGGGGAGGGGCAGAGGGAGAGGGACAGAGAGAGAGAGAGAGTCCCAAGCAGACTCCCTGCTGAGCACAGACCCTGCACACATGGGGCTCAGTCCCAGGACTCCGAGATCATGACCCAAGCCAAAAGCAAGAGTTAGTCGCCCAACTGACTGGGCCACTCAGGTTCCTCTATTCTGGCAATTTTGAAACCCACACAAAAGTAGGAAGAACAAAATGACTTTCTATGTCATCATATTTATTCATTATCAACATTTTGCTAATCTTGTTTCATCTATTAAACCATTGTTGTCTTAGAGTATTTAAACCAAATCCCAGACATCATATTTTTTACCCATAAATACTTATGTG
Source organism: Ailurus styani (assembly GCA_002007465.1). Lineage (NCBI taxonomy): Eukaryota > Metazoa > Chordata > Mammalia > Carnivora > Ailuridae > Ailurus > Ailurus styani. The sequence continues at coordinate 1,194,216 of LNAC01000432.1, read as the reverse complement.
TATTTCCTGGATTTTTAATGTTAAAGTTAAAAATTTGAGATAAGAAAATGTTAAGTTTATTTTTATGTCTGAAATTAGCATTGTTCCATTCCAGCTAGCTTTGTTCCATGTTGATATGTTTAGTTTTCCTCTGTTCACTTTCGTCTCTCCTTAACTGCCCCCAAAACTGTTGTGTTGTTGACACGGCCAACAGTTACATACTGGTCCCTTTATAAACACAGCCTGGCAGCTGCATGATTTATGGGTTCGTGTAAATGATTTAGAAACTTTGCTCTCACTATTTCTCTTTCTTGGTAATCAGATCAGTAGAGTCAGATTCTTTAGGCATGAATCATCACTTTCCCATTACAAGCTCTAGGAGTTTATGCAGGACCAGAATGGGTATGTTGTGTATAGATTAGTAAAAGAAAGCTGGATCATTTGGGTAGAGCGAGGCAAACATGATTTAGATTTTATCAGAGGAAGAATTATTCTACTTCACAATGCAGTCCCATGTCGGTTTGTGCTCTGAAACTAGGATAATTTGGCTAGCTTTGAAAACATAAATACAAAGAATGAGATCATTCGTGATAGTTTTCTGCTTTACCTCTATTCTCGGTAATACTGCTGGCTCTGATTCAGTGACTGATAACCTTTTCAGCGGAACTCCCACCTCCATATACAGCCATTGCCAGCCCCGACGCCAGTGGTATTCCAGTAATAAACTGCCGCGTGTGCCAATCTCTCATCAACTTGGATGGCAAGCTTCACCAACATGTGGTCAAGTGCACGGTTTGCAATGAAGCTACGGTAAGTGAGGATTCCCATTAATAAAGCATCAATTGTTATCTGACACCTTATCTCTTAAGGAAGTACTCCAGGAATGTTACTTAAATGTAGATGTGGCCTGGATATAGATATGGCCATATTTTCTCATCCTTTCTTTCTTCTCTTTAATTCTCTTTTACCATACAAAGATGTCTCCAGGTGTTTAAAGCCAATTCCATTACGAAAACTTCATGGTGAATTTAAATATAATGCCATTTGGCTCTTTACTTTCTAACATGAGACTGACCCTAGTTAGGTATTTATAATTATCCTCAGTGTTTATCCACATCACAACTAAAATCATTTTGATTTTCACAAAAATGAAGATATGCCAAATTTCACTTCAAAAGGGGACTTTGTAACTTAGCATGTCAAAAAATATTTAAAGTTGCTTTATATCTCTAGGATGTCTGAATGGTTTTTCTGGACTTAAGATTATGCATTTATTATTGATACCTATGCCAAAGTGTTTACAAATAGCTTGGTATTTTATGCTATTTGCTTGATAGTAATTTAGAGAAATGTTCAAAAAATTTGAAGGACACATTTTTTTTTTAACCGAACCTGGAGAAGAACAATTACATTTTAAGTAAAATTTTTAGTTTCAAGTAATGAACTGGAAAAGTGTATACTGGTTAGATTAAATGTATTTCTACTTTTATGGTTAGGCTTTATTTTTAAAATTTCAGTGTCTTTCAAAATCTGCAATTAAATATCAATTGTTGGTATTTGTATATTTTTCCTTCTTAGAAAAGTCTCAAAAAAAAAAAAAATCCGCCAGAGATTACTGTGTTTCTAAGAACCATGAAACATGTATACTAGGCTTTATATGTTTTATAGAAAAGTCATGAAATAAAACCTTAAGTCATGAAGTAATATATTTCATTGTAAGTATGTATTTTTTATAAGAGACCTCATTTGGAGATGAATTTTACTGTGTAAATAGAGCTGATACCTACAAAACCAGCTATTTTCTTTTTAGGTTGAACACTCACTAGCAAACCTAACATTAACCTCCGTAGCGCTCATTTTAGAGTTAACAACTAAATAAGAGTTGTAAGACATAGATGATAGTTAAAAACAAAAGCAAAACAAAACAAAAACACCCAATACCTGAAAGGGTTTTTTTCGATTTGATGCTACTATTGATTTTTTTCTCCTATTCCACCATCTCTACAACCTTTTTTCTTTAATAAGTAGAAGAAAAATTTTAAAGCTTTATATTTACTCTTGGAAGTAAAGAGAATAGGCTATGGATTTAGCCAACAGCCTCAACCTGGCTACTCAGAAGTGATGAGTTAATTTCTCCAGAACAATAGGATTTGGGTACAAATAAACTACTTCTAGACATAAAGAAAATTGTGCTGACATTTTTATGTCATTATAACTCCTGTTAAGTAAGGAAAGTATTTCTCAATATTCTAGAGAAAATGAATAGTATCTAACTAGATGGCCTTCTGTGGAATCAGTTATATTACAGGGAAGAAGAGGGGGAAAATGTGTGTGAGGAGGGCTTTACCAATGACTTGCCAATGTTTGCAACGTAATTTAATCTTGAATTTATGAGTGAAGAGGTGTTAGGCAACTAAGCAGCTTCTCTGGAGAAATTCTGAGTTGAAAAGAACAGGTAAATGGACCAGGGTCCAACAGAGCATCTCCCTTCTGTTCACTATCACCATCCCCCACTCAGTTTCACTGTGGTTCATTCTCCTCATGTCACCTAAAGCAGGAGATCAGTGTGTCTATTCTCCTGGGCAGCCACCCCTGATAGAAACCTGGCATTTCTGAGGAGATTAAAAAAACCCGAAACATAACAAAGCAAAAAAACCAACCAACTAATCAAACAAAAAAAAAAACAAGGCTAATGAAAGACCTTTTTACTTCAGTAGATAGAATTGAGAAAGAAAGGAGAAAAGTTGGGGGAGAGAAAAGACAGACAAATTTTAGCAAGGTTTAGAGAATACAGAATTTAAGGTTAAGGGGAGAAGCAATTTTTAGGGCAAGTTAATGGAAAAGTTGAGAAGTCCTGGAGAAAGAGTGGAGCTATTTGGCTGCATGATTGATTATGAGTCTGAGATCTGGAGGCTGATGGAGCAATTGAGGGAGAGGGGGAAGCAGGATCCCTGAGAGTAGGGAGCCTGATACGGGGCTCGATCCCATGACCCTGGGATCATGACCTGAGCCAAAGGCAGACGCTTAACTGACTGAGCCACCCAGGTGCCCCGCTAAGTCCTTATTTAAAAGAGAGTTTTCTTTGGTGTTTATTCTTGCTTTAAAATTTACTGTAAAGTTTTTAAAAAATGGTAACATTAAGAGTTATTGCCAAATTGTTTGTTTTTTAAGTTAACAGATGTAATAAAATGAATCACTTCTCATATTCTAGGCAATAAAGGAAAGTTCAAATTTGTTATATACTCACTCCTCTTTGCCCACTATTTCTAATGAGTTTGCTCTTCCCAAATAGGTCCAAGAAAGTTTAGTGAATGTTTGCACCTGGTAGGACAGATAGTTGACTTTTTCTGGTCTTAAAACTTTAAAGGGAAAACAATTCTCTTGTGAACTTAATTTTTCTTCTCATATTAAAAGGGCACTGCAAGCTAATTTTGAAATATGCCCTTCACAATTACATCTGTGCAGCCCCAAAATTTCATAGAGTGCTTGCCAACATTTGAGCTATTTAAAACCACTAATGATGCACTTTTCCTTAACCTGTACATTGGTAGCACTATGGGGAGCCTAAGTTTTTAAGGAATCATTTCCTTTTTATATACAAACAAGCTTTGGGAATCTGTCCTTTGGTTAATTTGCTGTGTTTGCATTTTCTTCCCTTATCTAGCCAATCAAAAACCCCCCAACAGGGAAGAAATATGTTAGATGCCCTTGTAATTGTCTCCTCATTTGTAAGGACACATCTCGGCGAATAGGATGTCCGAGACCTAACTGGTAAGAGATAAAGATTAATTCATTCATTCATTTATTCATCCAACAAGTACTTATTAAAGGCTCATTATATGCCAGGCTTTGTTCTAAATAGTCTTTGTCCTCAAAGTAATTACAGGACCTAGATTATTATTTTTTCTTTGTTGATGTGATTAGTTTGAAATTAATGCTCACTAGTATTTGTAAGATATAATATTCTTGAATGAGCAGTGAAAATTTTCTTGATGTTATATAAGTACTTAATGCACTGTAATAAATTAGTGACTCCTTAAACTTACTTAAAAGTAACCACTTATCCCCCTTGTTATGTATATAGTGAAGTTATTAAGAACTCTTATAATAAGGTTATTTATGAGATCTCTGGTTGCAACCTGTAGACCAGTATTATCTGAGTGAATAGAATAAACCCAGTCTTTAACACATGTAGTCAGATGTTCAAACAGTTGCAATAAAAGTGTTTCTAAGAACACTATTTGCAAGCCACTCAGACGTCTGTTTTATCAGTGAAGGGAAGGGACACCCAACTGTAATGTGTATGTATGTGTGTGTGTGTGTGTGTGTGTATATATATATATTAATGTATACATATATATATACACACATATATATGATGTGATTAAGATCAATTCAAATAAATATGTTTAAAAGAAAAAGAAGTAAAAAACCCAAAAGTAACCACCTAGTTTACCTTTGATTTAATTCATCTTAACCTGGAAGTGTTTTAGTCATCATTGTATACCTCACTATGTGCTATACTTGTCTTTGCTGAACATAACCAATGCGATAAATTCTGGAGCTATTTGCCCTTATCAAATGCCATTATAGATGTGCCCAGATAGGACTGTATCAAGATTTTCACTGTGTTTATTTCTGTGATTTCTGGCTTTTTGACTATTATGTGAGTCATTTGCAACCCCATCTGATGGAATAGACAGGAAAGAAACCTCCCATTTTCCTTTTTGTCCAACTCTGGTTAAATAGACATCAAAGAATACCAGCGTACTTGAGAAATTTCACTGTGAGAAATTTGGTACCTTCATGGTACACACATATTTGTTGATGTAGAATATTTTAACTTGTGTAGTCCTCTACCAAACTCAACTTGTCTTCCTAGATAGGGAATGATAAAAACGATTTTCTGATTTGAACTTGTAGGAACTTGGAAATAGCAGTTAAATGGTTCCCAAGGCCATTGGTTAGAACCAACAATATAATATATGGTTTCCATCACAAATATTAAACAACTGTCTTTTTTTGTTTTCGAAATTATTGCCACTTTCTGTGCATTTGGCTTCGAAGCCTGACACTTAATTTATAAAACAAGTGTAATCTATTTTCAATGCTATGCCATATATTACAGGTTTTGCTCTCTGTCCATTTGTGGGATAATGAAGTTGTTTCCTTTCTCTCTCCACAGTAGACGCATAATTAATCTTAGCCCAGTAATGCTTATTTCTGAAGAACAGCCAGCTCAACCTGCATTGCCAGTCCAGCCAGAAGGTACAAGGGTCGTGTGTGGGCATTGTGGAAACACATTCCTGGTAAGTAACCAGACATTTGTCATAGTGGCATCTGTAAATGTAGATCATGATCACATAGATTTGACCACTGCTCATGCTCTTCTAGTTTTATCCAAGTGCAAATTAATCAGATGATTAAAAGAAAGCCTTTTTAAGAAATACAGTTAATCAGAGGTTCAGCTAGGGTGTCCTTCATCTTTTGTGAATTAGATAAAAAGTGCATCCTCTGATTGGTTCATTTGCAAAAAGGGGCCTCTCTGGGTAGGCTAATGGGAAACAGTGCCGTTTCCTTCTGGGCTTAACAACATGGGTGTCCTGGCTTGGTGAGTGGCTGAATCTTAGCTTTACTGTCACCTCCCCTCAGCAGAAAACAAAGGGCACAGTCTCATGTCGTGGCCCTGCTTTGTGGTTTCTAGATTTGAGAAAAAGTCTTACTGTAATTTACCAAATTTTTTCTGACTCTTATAAACTTGGAGTAAAGGGAATTAACTCTGGTGTCCATAATTAGATAAACTACTTGAAAAAAAAATAAAGTGTAAGTGGTTAGATATAAGCAGAAGTTCTTGTAAAGAACAGGAGTTCTTGTGTTACTACTTTTTACTTTTAAACCCTAAGTTTGATTTTTAAAAGTTAATTTCATAATGCTTTACACTATTAGGAAGATTTTCTTTTGTTATTCAGCCTTATAGAAGACAATAAATTTTTCCTTAGAAACTACGTGTTAATGCAAACTTCTGGAGTGTGAGCATGGGCAGGTCTGAGGTCACGGTGGTCTTCCACTGCAAGATCTGCTGCCTTGGGATAAACTAGGAGACGAGCCCATTTAAGAAAGTGTAGACGATTTGCTTTTTTTCCTTCTAATTTTTATTTTTAGTAGCGTAATTCATGTACATAATTTTAATGTCAAATAAGATTATAAAGCTGATAGGAAAAATAGTGGCCATCCCTAAATACTGTCCCCCAGATACTTTGAACTCTTTCAGCTGCTCTCCTGGTATTTACTTACATGTGTTTAAATTGTTTGCTTATTCTTTTTTCCTTTTGATCAAGCAACTTCAGACCTATTACCCTGTACAATGCAGATTGAGGATTTAGCAGTCATAACACCCACCCAATCATTGTCCTTCCCTCGACTCCATGCTCCCAGTAGAATTTTAATATTTTACTTAATTCTTACTGTTTAGGGTGCCTGGGTGGCTCAGTGGGTTAAAGCCTCTGCTTTTGGCTCAGGTCATGATCTCAGCTTCCTGGGATCAAGGCCCTTCGGGATCTCTGCTCAGCAGGGAGCCTGCTTCCTCCTCTCCCTGTCTCTCTGTGTACTTGTAATCTCTCTCTGTGTCAAATAAATAAATAAAATCTTTAAAAAAAAATTCTTACTGTTTACCTTTTTTATGATTAGGTTAATTATACTGACAGCTGAGCCAAGTAGTATATACTATATTTCAGTACTGTATGGTCTTTCAAAAAAAATTTTTTTTTAAAGATTTTATTTATTTGTTTAACCGAGAGAGAGAGCGCGTGCGAGAGAGGGAATACGAGCCTTGGGGAGAGGCTGAGGAAGAAGCAGGCTCCTTTCTCAGCAGGGAGCCCAATTTGGGGCTCAATCCCAAGACCCTGGGATTATGACCTGAGCCGAAGGCAGACACTTAACAACTGAGCCACGCGGGTGCCCCTAAAATTTTTCGAATTTGTTAATAATTGTGCTTGACTGGTGGCCTTCCCAGTCAGTAGAGCATCCAAATCCTGATCTCTAGGTCATGAGTTTGAAACCCACATTGAAAGTAGAGATTACTTGGGGCGCCTGGGGCACCTGGGTTGCTCAGTGGGTTAAGCCTCTGCCTTTGGCTCAGGTCATGATCTCAGGGTCCTGGGATCGAGGCCCATGCTGAGCAGGGAGCCCGCTTCTCCCTCTCCCTCTGCCTGCCTCTCTGCCTGCTTATGATCTCTCTGTCTCTGTCAACTAAATAAATAAAATCTTTAAAAAAAATAGAGATGGGCGCCTGGGTGGCTCAGTGGGTTAATGCCTCTGCTTTCGGCTCAGGTCATGATCTCAGGGTCCTGGGATCGAGGCCCGCATTGGGCTCCCTCTCAGCGGGGAGCCTGCTTCCCCATCTCTCTCTCTGCCTGCCTCTCTGCCTCCTTGTGATCTCTCTCCCTCTGTGAAATAAATAAATAAAATCTTAAAAAATAAAAAAATAAAAAAATAAAAAAATAAATAAAAAAAATAGAGATTACTTAAAAAAAGAATAATCATCTCTCCACCTTTTGAATTTGTTTAATTTTCTATGTACAGATCATTTGTTCTTCCCATACTCTTTTAAAGAACTGTAAAATTACTATTAGTATAGTCAGACGCATCAGGGAATCTATCAATCTATCATTGAGGTTTCCTGCTACACAGCTGCCATCATGGGATTTCCCTTCATCATTATCCTAGGAATTCCTTTTTCCTTTTCCTGTTTTGGATCCTGTGTCATCCTTGCAGTTCTTGGTTTATTCCTTCATTTTGGTGTAGCACATACTTTCTTAGCTTTCTGAGAAAATATGCAAGGAAATAAATTTGACACCCTTTACTTTTTAAATAGTTTTTATTTTTAAAGATTTTATTTATTTATTTTAGAGAAAGAATGAGAGAACACAAGCAGGATGAGAAGGAGAAGCAGGCTCCCCACCAAGTAGGGAGCCTGATGTGGGACTCTATCGGAGGACCCTGAGATCATGACCCAAGCCGAAGGCAGACACTCAACTGACTGAGCCACCCAGATGCCCCTCTTAGATAGTTGTTTTTTGTTTTTGTTTTATTTTTAGATTTTATTTATTGGTCAGAGAGAGAGAAATACAGAGCACAAGCAGGGGAAGCAGCAGGCAGAGAGAGAAGCACAAACAGGGGAAGCAGCAGAGAGAGAGAGAAGCAGACTCCCGCTGAGCAGGGAGTCCGATGTGGGACTCCATCCCAGGACCCTGGGATCATGCCCTGAGCCAAAGGCAGACGCTTAACTGACCAAGCCACCCAGGCATCCCTCTTCAATAGTTTTTAATCTAATTTCACACTTACTTTATGGTTTGTCCAGATGTAGAATTATAGGTTGCTAATTGTTTCCTCTCAAAATTTTTTTTTTTACTTTTTTTTTTTTAAATTTTTTTTTATTTATTCATTTGACAGAGAGAGAGAGAGATTACAAGTAGGCAGAGAGAGAGGAGAGAGGAGGAAGCAGGCTCCCTGCCGAGCAGAGAGCCCGATGTGGGCCTCGATCCCAGGACCCTGGGATCATGACCTGAGCCGAAGGCAGCGGCTTTTAACCCACTGAGCCACCCAGGCGCCCTCCTCTCAAAATTTTAAAAGACTTTTCTCCACTGTTGTTAAGTTCAACTGCTGCTCTGATTCCATTTCCTTTCTGACTTTTTTTTCCTCTTTATTTTCCTCTCTCTTCTTTCATTTTCTCCAGTGCTCTGAAATTGCATTAGAATGTGTCTTAGAATGGGTAAAGGAAATATCATAGACACACACACACAGATATTATTCAGCCATAAAAAGGATGAGACCTTGCCATTTGTGGCAACATGGGTGGACCTTGATAATGTTATGCTTAGTGAAATAGGTCAGACAGAGAAAGAAAAACATATGATTTCACTTATATGTGGAATCTAAAAAACAAAACAAATGAACAAACAAAAAGCAGAAACAGACCCATAGATACAGAGAACAAACTTATATTTGCCGGGGACAGGGGTATAGTGGGGTGAGTGGTGAAGGGGAGTGGGAGATACAGGCTTGCAGTTATGGAATGAATAAGTCATGGAATAAAAGACACAGTGTAGAGAACAGAGTCAATGATATTGTAATAGTGTTGTATAACAGATGGTAGCTACATTTGTGCTGAGTATAGCATAACATATAGTTGAATCACTATGTTGTTCACTTAAAACTAATGTGATGTTGTACACCAACTATACTCAAATTAAAAAAAAAATTTTAAATGAATGTGTCTTAGGGAGAATATGTTTGAACTCATTATCCGGGTACCCACTGGGTCCTCTTAGAGTCCACATTATTTTCTTTGATCCTTCTTTCTAGACTCCTTCTTTAGATCACCTGAATTATTGACTTTCTTTTCTTTCTCTCTTTCTTTCTCCCCCCCCTTTTTTTTAAACATTTTCGTTTTAGTTTTGCCTTTTTCTTTTACTTACTGGGAAACTTACCCGGCTACACCTTCTAAACTTAATTCAAAATTTTAATTACAGATTATTTAACTTAATTTTTAATTTTGAAGAATTTTCCTGTGTTCTTTGGTTAATTTTTTCCTTTTTCTAAAGAGCATTCTCTTCTCTATGGTATCTTTACTGAACTATAAATTCTGGGTTTTTTTCCTGAGGTATTGTTCTTCTTTATGTCTTGTCTCTGTTTTCTCCCTACTTTTTCTTTTCTTCTTCTTTCTTTCTTTTCTTTTTTCTTTCTTTCTTTCTTTCTTTCTTTCTTTCTTTCTTTCTTTTTCTTTCTTTTTTTCTTTCTTTCTTTCTTTTTTTTTATAGAGATTTTACTGAAGAGTTCATCTATATTTGAGGGTCTGTACTGATTAGAAGCTCTATTTATGTAGCAGGAATAAAGCTTCTTCTTTCCTTTCTTCCTTCCTTCCTTCTCTCTCTCCTCCTCCTCCTCCTCCTTCTTCTTCCACTTCTTTTTCTTTTCCCTCTTCTAATTTTTGAAGAACTGTCAACTCTTAGTATCAAGAAGTCTTCTTTGAGGGCAAGTTTCTCTGGCCAACAATCCTCTGGTTTCTTGTGAGTGATATGCCTGGGAGACAGCATTTAGGAGTTAAGAAAGGTAATGAGGAGAAGGTCTCATCCACCATTCAAACCATAGACTTTAACTTAGTTCCTTTCTTTTTAGAATGTTTTATTCCTGCCTTCAGCTATGCCTGGTGTTTCTGAGGTCACAAGCTCTCTGGTCCAGTTTCTTTCCAGAATAAATCCTTCTGTTCTTGTATGTACTGGGGAGAGAGGTTTTGTGGTGTGTAGGGAAAAGTTTACAGCCAATACTGCTATTTGTGTCACTGCTCCCAGCCTCACCTTGGAAAGCACGTGGTAGCCCCAAGCGCTGAATCGCTGTGCCTTTCTTCAGTGTGAACCAGCTTTGCGTTGACATAGCTCTCTGCTGACAGCCCTCAACTTTCAGCATCCCTTTCACTAAGACAGCTGCCAAGTCTCTATTAACTTTCCATTGTCCAAAAATTGGAGGCCATTGCTCCTCTTTATCTGTGTGGTATTATACATTTTAAAATTCATTTCCTATCATTTTGGTTAAGTTTGGGAAAGGAAATGGAAATGCATGCATCTTAATTTACTACATTTAATCAGAATTGCTAGGATTTTTCCAATCTAGTAGCAGAAGATAAATCTTCCTTACATTTATGTTTTATTGATTAAGTCAGTGACTAAGTACATAAATTAGATATAGCTGGTGGGAATAGTTAGCGAACTTCCTTTTGAAAATTACTATATACTGCTTTTTCCCCCTCCTATTTAGAAAAGTATATTGAACATTACTCCTGCATTACACTTATTGAAAGAAAATTTTAAATTGTCCCTGAATGTACCCAGTCATTTCACATGATCTATACCCTACTGCTTTTTGTATTAAAAATACAGATTAAATATGAAATTAGTAAAATGAAGCATATGAAACTTAATGCTGAGCAAAACCACAAGTCCAGAAAAAAAGGTTACTCTCTATAAGAATAGTTTCCACAGTATTTAAGATGTTTCCTATGTAAGTCATATTTGAATGCAATTTTAAAACCATAGTTAAGGATATTTTGCAACTTGTTAACCGCAGGTATCCACATTTTCCTTCCACCACATGATCTATGCCTTTGATTAAGTTGCAACATTTGCTGGGATCCATAGAATGCAGCAAAAAAAAAGTAGTGGTTAGGGGTGCCTGGGTGGCTCAGTCGTTAAGCGTCTGCCTTTGGCTTGGGTCATGATCCCACGGTCCTGGGATGGAGCCCCGCATCGGGCTCCCTGCTCTGCGGGAAAGCCTGCTTCTCCCTCTCCCACTCCCTCTGCTAGTGTTCCCTCTCTCGCTGTATCTCTCTCTCTGTCAAATAAATAAATAAATAAAATCTTAAAAAAAAAGTAGTGGATATTTCTCAAGATTTGAGACATCTGTTCCACCTTTAGTGTAGTTTCCTGAGATTTCTGCTCTATTGAAGTCAAAACCAGGATTTTCTTTCTGGAATCTCTCTAATGTAAGTTTTCTCTGCACACAAGGTTCCATATTCAGATTCTAGAAGAGAAGTCCAACAATTTGCTGCATCTTTTTGTCTTTGTAAGAACAATATAGACCATTTTTCTGTCCTCCAAAGTCCACATTCCCTCATCAGCTGCCATAGAATCAAAGAGCTCCCTCTTAATGATCTCGGGACCCTCCAGGGCCAGCTCCACGTGCTGGCTCTGCAGGTCACACTGGATGTCTTGGGCAGGAGTGCCTGGAGGCACCTGAACTTCAGTGACTGCCTCCTCCAAGGTCTGGTACCACTGGCCCCATGGCATCCCACATGGAACCACCCCACTGCACTCCTCAAATGGGGCCAACGTACTCTAGTAGCCTCTGAGCTGCAGCCACACAGAGTGAGGTTATACTGCTTTACTGTAGGATAGTAGACTCTAGGTTTTAATAGATATCAAGTGATTTGACTAAGTTAAATATATATGAAATATATTTATTATTTTCTTTCTTATAGGTGAACAATTTATATTTTGAAATACCACTTTAAAATCTTCAAAACAGATTTCAGCTTATTTCAGAGAGCTTCCTTCTATAATTACATTTGCATTTTGCTCAGTTATATTTTGTATTCTAAATCCTTGTCATGGATAATCTTATAGCCACAGTCTAAGAGAGCTGATTTCATACGATCAGAAGCATATACTGAGTGCATATCAGGCACTGGGCTACATGCTGGGGAAACAAGAAGGCGGGCGCCTGGGTGGCTCAGTGGGTTAAAGCCTCTGCTTTCGGCTCAGGTCATGATCTCAGCGTCCTGGGATCGAGGCCGCATCTGGCTCTCTGCTCAGCAGGGAGCCTGCTTCCTCCTCTCCCTGTCTCTCTGCCTGCCTCTCTGCCTACTTGTAATTTCTCTCTCTGTGTCAAATAAATAAATAAAATCTTAAAAAAAAAAAAAACAAGAAGGCACATTTCCTGCCCTCATGGAGTTTTCTAATCTAATTGAAGAATAAAGACAATTAAAACAAGAGTTACCTGGAATGTGTTTAGACTACAGTGGGAAATAACGGAGTGTTCTTAGTGCACCCACAAAATTAGCTAGCATACAGGAAGTGACATTATCCTAAAAGCAATGGAACGTTTAGTAGAGCTTTATAGTTAATTCTGTGTATATGAGTTCTGTACAGAAAGGATTGCATCAGGGCAAGCCTGAAGAGGAACAAGACTAGATGTTTGGCTTTTATTATCTAGAAAAGTGAAGATGATTATTGGGAATAGCATGAAGATTTTCAAAGAATTGACATAATGACAATAAATAAGGTAGATAAGGGAATGAGGGAAAAAAGAAAATCAAAAAGACATTAAAAAGTTCATATTTAATTTTTTAAAATCATCTGGCAGTAAATTCTAGAGAATGATCCAAATCGAGAGGTTAAAAGATAATGTATGTGACATAGTTTGTATTACTTTAAAAAGTAATTTATGCGTTTAGTACATTTCACCCTAGGAGAAAATTACTAAAGTAATATGCAATCAATCCGGAGACTAACTTCTAAAACTAACTCCGATTTACTTAATATTTAGTGCAGGTAAGTGAATCATATTAGCATATTAACACAGTAAATATGATTAAAAACTTTAATTCTTTAGCAGGAAAGGCTGTTTTGGATTAATACATGGTATTTAAAGATGATTTAAAAATTTCTAGAAAACAAAGTTTTTGGTGCTTAGAGGAACACTTTACATACCTATGGGGTGGCTATTACTTTTGAGAATTTCAGATTAATGAGAGATATTCATTGTTATAAAGAATAAATAGACCTCAAATCTCTTAATTCTGACTCAAGAACTTTGCCTTAACCTTATTATTATGCCAATTGCAAATAGTCTTATATCCTTTGTAGTATGTTCTTCAAGCTTTTAACTATTGGGATTCATTTACTTTTTCTCTGCCTTGTTTCAGCCTTGCCTTACAAGGGCCTGGAAACAATTGAGACAAGTTACAGAGTTCAATGACATTGAAAAGGAAGTATGAAAAAATCAGAAACAGTGGAATCAGGGCAGAAAAACATGATAAATTGCACATAAGAATATAAAGATGTGGGCACCTGGGTGGCTCAGTGGGTTAAAGCCTCTGCCTTCAGCTCAGGTCATGATCTCAGGGACCTGGGATCGAGGCCCACATCGGGCTCCCTGCTCGGCAGGGAGCCTGCTTCCTCCTCTCTCTCTGCCTGCCTCTCAGCCTAATTGTGATCTCTCTCTCCCTGTGAAATAAATAAAATCTTAAAAAAAAAAAAAAGAGTATAAAGATGCATATTTAATCCTGTGCAGTTGTTAAGATTAGTCTGGATTTTAGCTGTGAGACTTCTAGAGTCAATGAAACAAGGAAAACATGATCTATTAAAAGATATTCATGATTTTTTTAAAAAAGATCACATAGGAGAGGGTTTATTGGAATACTGTGACCTGAAAGATAATTATTTCTGTGGATTAAGATAAAAGAACAATATAATGGACTGTGTCCTCTACAACCTTCTATTCATAATCATAATATCATCTAATATATCAATGTTATAATGCTAAAGTTAAATTTACTTTGAATCCACACTGCTCACACTCTACTTCACAGCCTGGCTAGAACCATGGATGATGTTTAGAAAAGTTAGATTTGTGTTTTCCAAAGTGTATTCAATAGAACACTCATTTTATAGGATAATAATAGGTGTTATGTGAATAAAGAGTTCCATGGTCATTGGGAATTGCTAGGATAAACAAAAAACTAAAGACAATTTTTTTTACAGGTGTATTCTTTAGCACTTTTAGCATGCATTATTTTTACTATCCAGGAGGAGTTTTAATGTAGTATTTACAAACATTTTGATTTTAAAGACTTATTTATTTATTTTAGGAGGGGGGAGGGGCAGGGGGAGAGAATCTCCAAGCAGACTCCCTACTAAGCACAGAAACTGATGACTGGGACTCCATCTTACGACCATGAGACCAGGACCTGGGCCAAAACCAAGAGTCAGATGCTCAACTGGATGAGCCACTCAGGCGCCCCTACAAACGTTTTTTAACCTCTAAACCATTTTGAGGACATCACCTAGTTAGAATAATATTTTGAGGAATATTGCTTAGAAAATATTTTTCCAGAAGAATAAAGGGAATACATAGCCTTTAGCTAGCCCTGCATGAATAATAAAGAAGTTTCTCAAGACACTGAATAGTGGAGTTTAATCTTGCATTTCTGTGGGGCAGATGTTCTCTCTTGCTGATGAAAGGCAGGTCAAGAAGTACCTGACACGGGGCACCTGGGTGGCTCAGTGGGTTAAAGCCTCTGCCTTCGGCTCAGGTCATGATCTCAGGGTCCTGGGATCGAGGCCCGCATCGGGCTCTCT
>LNAC01000432.1:1149745-1177860 GCA_002007465.1 Ailurus styani | reverse complement strand
CCCCCCCCTCTGCCTGCCTCTCTGCCTCCTTGTGATCTCTCTCCCTCTGTGAAATAAATAAATAAAATCTTAAAAAAAAAAAATATTTGGTAGAACTCTAAAAATCTTTGTTTAGCACATTCTGGCATTTTTACTATTAAGAATAAGTTCTGCAATAAGTTAAATTGTTAGAAAGTAAGTATGAAAGAAAGATTTACTGGTGCTTGAACAAAAAACATAGCCTTGGTTTGGCATTCTCAGATGTTGAAAAATAATCATTTTGTTTTTGTTTTTTGTTTTTTGTTTTTTTTAAAGATTTTATTTATTTATTTGACAGAGAGAGATCACAAGTAGACAGAGAGGCAGGCAGAGAGAGAGGAGGAAGCAGGCTCCCTGCTGAGCAGGCAGCCCTATGTGGGCCTCGATCCCAGGACCCTGAGATCATGACCTGAGCCGAAGGCAGAGGCTTTAACCCACTGAGCCACCCAGGCGCCCAATAATCATTTTGAAAAGAGAATGAACATTCATATAAAGTTTCATTTATCTTGAAACTCTATGTGCCTACTCTGACTGAAAGATCATTTCCAGCTTAACTAACTTTCTTTGAGGTTTCAAATAAAAATGAAGAGAAGTCTAGGAAAACCCAGATTTGTTTTTTTTTAAGTTAATAATTTTTTTGTTTAAGATTTTGTTTATTTATTTGGCAGAGAGAGAGAGAGAGATCATAAGTAGGTAGACAGGCAGGCAGAGAAAGAGGGGGAAATAGGCTCCCTGCTGAGCAGAGAGAGCTGGATGCGGGACTCGATCCCAGGCCCTGAGATCAAGACCTGAGCCGAAGGCAGAGGCTTAACCCACTGAGCCACCCAGGTACCACTTAACTTAATAATTTTTAAAAATTAAAAAAGAAAAATCTGTTATGCATCAAATACTTTCTGAAAGTTATCTCTATTGTGTGGAAAACATTTGGATTTGTATAATTTATTGAAGCCCTCCTATGCCTAGAAAGAAAGTTATGGAAAGAGACATAAGTGATTTGGAATCCTAAACAAAAGTTAATTTTAATAAAAGAAAAGTTGTTTTGATGATAAAACTAAAGTACTTAAAGGAATTCTCCTTAAGCCATAAAGGAACTAGACCTTTTACAAGAAGGAATATAGAAAAGCAAGCAAAATGGAAGATGAAAAAGGCACTTTTAAAATATACATTTTGTGGTTAAGATATACTTTAAATTTATATTGCACATTCTTTCAAAAGCTTTAACCCACTACCAGTAAACCATTTCAAGTATCTCAATAACAAGGAAGATAGCTCATTCTATTACCTACATTCACGGGAAAGAAAATTTACACCCTAGCAGTGTCTTTTTGTTACATAGAATAAGCAAGGACAGAACAGAGAAAGCTGCCTGACTTGAGTTCTCTCCATATCTCATTCGTTTTGTTTATTTACTTTGTGGGTTTCCCACATAATTAGATTATAAATAGTTGTATTATAATAATGAATTTAAATATCCATATATTTAAAAGGCTAGTCCTCAAGATTTTTTAAAAAAGATTTTATGTATTTATTTGCGATAGAGAGCGAGAGTGTGTGAGAGACAGAGACAAGCAGGGGTGGAGGGTAGGAGCAGAGGGAGAGGGAGAAGCAGATGCCCTTCTGAGCAGGGAGCCCAAGACAGGGCTGCAACCAAGGTAGGTCCCTGGGATCATGACCTGAGCCCAAGGCAGATGGCTTAACTGACTGAACCACCCAGGCACCCTTATTCCTCAAGATTTAAAAGCAGAACATCTTCGAAGGGCCGTAAGGTATGTTTTTATTCCTTGGGAATGAACTGAGACCTAAGACTGAAAGAAATGACTATAATTACAGCATTACGTTTGGATTTCATTATAGAGCCAACCTAGATTGCGTCAGAAGCTTGGACAAGTCATGGGAACTGTTGTAGAGGAGAATCCCAAACTTTATTTTAAGGGAGGGGGAGAAATGTTCAGGGGAAAAGCTCCTATAACCGTGAGAAGCGGGTTACTTTTGCTGTGATCCCTGGTAACATTTGAACTAAAAGAAACATCTTATCAGATTGGATAGTTTTCAGTTGTTTTTCTTTTCAATCTTTTCTTTTTATTTACAGTGGATGGAGCTGAGGTTCAACACTCTGGCAAAATGCCCACACTGCAAAAAAATGTAAGTTTCTTTACCATTGGAAATGCTACTGGGAGGTACTTGAGAACAGTTTAAAGAGCGGAATTCTCACCTTGGTAGATTTTGATTTGAAGACATTTGGGATGAATACATGTTTAATGTGTTTATGCTTCCCAAAACAAACTAAAAAAAGATATCTTTAAACTGATTAATATATCCCATTTTGAAATGAAAATGATCAGGCTTGATTATCACTCTCCAAAGGGAAATCAATTTCTAAGAAGAAATTACTAAAATTACCAGTAACCTGGTGAGGATTTACAAATGTCCTAAGAGGTTATAATCTATGCAAATAATCTAAAATTTATATTTAAAAGATGGGCTGTAATCTAGGAGAAACACCAAATGTTTAGAGGTTTATAATTAGATAGTTGTTAACTTTTTTCATGTCCTGTCCAGTGAGATTATACTCTGAAAGCAAAGTTTATATAATTATTTACATATCTTAACTATTCAGTATATTTTTCTCTGTTCCTAAATAGTGTACCTAAGGAAATTAACAAAAGGCAATATAAATATGAGAATAAATAGAAGATATTTTGATTAAAGATATTTTATGGCAACTCTCTTGGAGGTCCCCAGATCACCCGAGGATTCTGTGATTTTCTAGGAGGATTAATAGGAATTAGCATATATTTGTACTTATAGCTATGATTTACTATACAAAGCAAAGTCAGCAAAAGACAAAGGCACATGGGACAAAATCTGGAGGACACCAATGCAAGTTTCCAAGAGTCATCTCCTATAGAGTCACATAGGAAGGGCTTAATTTCTCCAACAGGGAATTGTTACAACACAGGTGAAATATAATCTACTGGAGAAGCTCGTTAGAGACTGTGACCGAGGTTTTTATTGGAGCTGGTCACATAGGCACCTCTTGCATAGCACATACCAAATTTCTAAACTCTCAGAAGGAAAGCAGGTATTCAGCATAAATCATATTGTTTGCACAAACAATTTGGGCACAGTGAACCACTCATATCAGGTAGGGAATTGTGGTAACGTTTTAGATATTTAGGTTCACAGATGCCTGCCAAGGGTCAATCCTGAAAGCGGACCTTTCTAAGGATAGCTATCTCAGGCCTGCTCTCTATTAACTCTTTCTGCACAGTGTTTATGTTGATAAAACTTTAGAGATTATTGTTTTCCACTTATATGTGTGAATTGTAACTTAAGCTAAGGAAATTTAATTGCAGTGTTTTAAAGTTGACAGTTCAACTTTTAAAACTGAAAATATGAGTTCATAGTTTAATTGCTGTGATCTCTAGTATGGTATAGACACCTTACCTATTTTGAGGAAATCCTAAAAATGGTTTCTAGGAGAAAAGAATTGAAAAGTATCTGAGTAGAGTATGTATAACAAAATCTCTCCATTTATATCTGCTAGATCTAATTCCAATGGAATCTAGCCCTGTAAGAGTAACTTCTTTACAGCATATTTCGAGCTTTAGAGGAACAGACATTTTCTTTTTTTTTAAATTTATTTGTGAAATTAACCAACTGAATTGTTAACTTTGTTGAATTCAGTACAAGTCTATATGGAGAAGCAAAGTGGATAACCCCAAATAATGTACAGAAAAATATATTTGAGAGACACTGCCCCACATAAGTATGTGAATATGTTTGTGATTGATAAATATTTCTGTGTGTTATCTATATTTTCACAAAAATGAAAAACTAAATGGCAAATAACTTCACTAAGAACATTAAATTGGATTAAAAATTCTATGGGAGGGGCGCCTGAGTGGCTCAGTCCATTAAGCATCTGACTCTTAGTTTCAGTCCAGGTCATTGTCTCATGGGTTGTGAGATCAAATCCTGTGTGGGGCTCTGCTCAGCAGGGGGCCGCGCTTAGCACAGAATCAGCTTGGGCTTCACTGCCTCTCCCTCTGCCCCTTTCTCTGTGTGCGTGCACACGCTAGCATGCACTCTCCCTCTCTAAAAAAAAAAAAATTAAATCTTTAAAAAATTAAAATAAGGAAATAAATAAATAAAAATTCTATGGGAAATAGAAAGCATTAACTTCCTGTGATTAGTAGACTGTATGTTAGACACAGTGATGGTTACTTTCTATACAGAGATAAAGTTGCTATAATCATCCCAGCAATCCTGGAATGCAGGAATTGTGATCCTCATTGTACAGATGAGGAACTGTTAGGTTAAGGATTTTGCTTACGTGATTTGCTTGCGTCATTGTTTAGAACAGTGGCAATATTTTGCTAATAATAAAGAGGTGTTGAATATCTAGGTAGTCTATAATTGGTTAAAATATCACACGACTGTATATTAATGTTAAGAATTTATATCAATTACTTAAGGAATACCTTGCATAGAAATGCACATGGAATAAGTCTGCTTAAAATCATTCTTAAAGGGACGTTTATGGAATTGGAATCACATGCTAAACATGGGAGGATTCAGGGCATCCGTTACTTATTTGAGTAAAAATACTGTTATCACATGAAACTCATGGCTTGTATCTACATTTGTTTTCTGTTTGAATGTTCTTCTTCATAACAAAATGATGAGTCATCTATTGAGGTAAGATTGTAAGGAATCTTATTTCTTTTTTTTAATTTTCTTAATAGATTTATTTATTTATTTGAGAGAGTGAGAGAGAGCGCGCGAGCGCAGGGGGAGAGGCTGTGGGAGGGGAAGAGAGAATCCTAAGCAGACTTTGCACTAAGCACAGAGCCTGAAGTGGAGCTTGATCCTATGACCCTAAGATCATGAGCTGAAAGAGAGAGTCAGATGCTTAACCCTGCACCACCCAGGAATTTTATTTCTTTAAACACAAGTATAAAATCTCCTAATACTATGTTTAAGTTACAGGGGTTACTAAATCATTAGTAACCCCTAATGGGATGGGTGAAATCATCCCAAAACATGTCTAGGAAAGCATCCCCCAGTGGCCCAGAGACCAAAGAGCATTTTTTTCCTATCACTCTTTCTCACTGGGGCCATTGTAGCTGAAGGTGAGGTTGCTGTTTCAGTGAGCTGGGCAGCTGTGGCCACTGCAGGACAGGAGTGTAGTCCTAGTATTCTGAGGTAATACTTGGACTATATTATTATAATGGACCTAAGACTGGTAAAGGTGGTAGTTTAATCCATGATAGTTATTATTGGCTATCATTCCTCCGTATCATTGACATACTCCTTTGTGGGTCATCTCCTGACATTTTAAACAGTAGTGGACTCTTACTTTCTTTTAGTTTGCTGTTTAGTGCTTTCAGTGCTTTCTTTTATAATTATTCATGAATTGAGTAAATGGTCCTGTGCTCAGTACTGGGTGCTTGAAGTAAAAGATGTAACCTTGCCTTCAGGGAACTGATTCTTGTGGGTAGAGGGAAGAGAAAAGTCAACTATAATAAAATTTTAAGTCCTTTCAAAGAGGTACACCTTGCATTTTCTGCTTTCAAGAGCCCCTAACCCAGATTGGAGCGAAAGGGAACTTGAGAGAAGGCTTCCAGTTGGGAGGTAGTAATATGAAGTAAGTTATTGGAGAGGAGTGGGAATGATGCGAAAAAGAATGCACGATGCTTCCTTCTAGAAGGAGCTACCAGTGCTGAGGTACAGTGGAGTCAAAGTGTAGATGTGGTATTAAGGAAACAGAATAGGATTGAATGTGAAGGTATGAGGGAGATTGGGGGTAGCGGATGACTTTATATCTGAGAGACTACAGAACTATTCACTGAGATAGCATTTAGAAGAACTAGGTCTGGCAGATGGATGCTAAATTCAATTTGAACATATTAGATATAATAGGTTTGCTAGAAATCTAGGTTTGCTAGATTGGCTAAGTCTTCATCCCTTGAAATTCATATCCATCTACTCTTCAAACCACCAATGTCATTATGGTCACTGCTTCTCCCTTTCTTTACCAAGATAACTGACATCTGAAAAAAATTCTGTATTGGTTATCTCTTTACAAATGTATAGCTTTACACAGTGAAACCCTTGCTTGATACTCCATTTTGAAGTGTCCCTGATTAATTCCCTCTGCCAGTCTCCCAAGCACCTCTCTCCAGATATTTACTGTTCCTCTTAAACTCCCACCACCCCCCTCTACACTACTCACTCAGCCTCAGCAGATGAGTTGCCTTCCTTCTCCTGTTAGGATTGAGGCTATCCGTGAACTCCTTCATCTTCACAGTGCCTGCCTATCCACTACCTGTATCTACGCGTACTTCATTTTCTCTTCTCAGAGAGAGGCAGTCCTCTCCTTTTCAGTGCTTATCCCTTTGTTTGATCATGGCCTCCATGCCTTCTGGAGTGAAGTGCAATTACCCATCATCCCCACTAGGTCCCTGAATCTGCTTTGACAAAATTCACATCCCAGTTGCAGATTCTAATAAATCTGATCAGTCCTCATCCTCCTTGTTTTCTCTGTAGTAAGTAGTTGGTTCTGTTGATCATCCTGGTTTTTTCCTCAAAATTTGTTCTTTTCTTGCTTTCCAGGTACCACTTTCTCCTCCTTTCTTCCCATGTCTGAGAATATTCCTTTGCTATTTCCTTTGTTGACTTCACTTTCTCTTCCAGGTAGTTAAATATTGCTGTTCTTCAGGGTTGCAACTTGACCACACTAGATCTTGGTTTTCTCATAGTTTTCTCTGTCATATATATGCCGTTAAATCTCAATCAATATGCCACTAAATCACCCCAAATGTCTTCAGATATAAATATGCAATCTGTTTTCACTATATCCCCTATAGTTATTTCAACCTGGGTGTCCATAGGCACTTTAAACCCACATATCCAGCTTCCTTAAACTTTGCCAACTAAGCTTCCTTGTGTGTTGATGAATATATTATACTAATGAATGTTATCCCATCTGCCCAGCTGACCAAGCCAGAAATCTGAATGTGTCTTTATTCCCCATATCCAAATGGAAACAAGTCCTATCAATTCTGTCTCTTGACATTTCAATTCTGTTCTCTTAGTCTCACTGTTCCTGCCTTAGTTCATACATTTAGAATCCCTCTCCAGGACTGTTGTAATAGCTTTCTAATTTACCTCTTGGCCTTCAGCCTTGCTGTTTTCCTTTCCACTTATTAAAGTAATAGCCCTGGATACAAATATGATTTTAAACTCTCTGGCTCCAAATCTTTTAGTAGCTCCAAAATTCATGGTCATGATGTATAGTTGTGCAGGTTGAATACTGCACAACAAGGTGCTATTTTCATTGTTATTCTAGGTTTGTCTATATGTGGCGTAGAAAGTATCCCTAGGAAGGACATATTCTATTTATTGACATAAATGCACCATTTGGACTACTATAGCCACATTGCCTAAAATCCAAAATCAAACTCCAAACTTCTTAGCAAGGTATATATACAACCCTCCAGGCTTAGGTATTTGCCTAGTGATATCTTTATTATGTTTTCTTTCACCTTTATATACAACTCACTATGTGCCATCCTCAACAAATTCTACTTCCACAAAAAGTTTCTTGCTTCTGTCCCTAACTCTCATCCTACTTCGCTGGGATGACCTGACTGGTCCCTTTCTCATTCCTGGAAAACCCCTACTTAACTTCACAAATGAGCTCATACAGCCCTTGCTTCCATTACTCTACTACTCACTTACAGAAACCTTCTCTGAAAGAAAAGTTACTTTGCTGCTTGTTTCTTGACCAAAATTCTTATGTTTTTCATACCTGAACAATGTCACTGTTATCTGTTAAGATGACTTACTTACTTTCTCATCTATTCACATCTTATCCTGCCCTTAAGCTGCATCTAATAAAACATTCCCTAGCTACTTCATCTGAAAGCTGTGCTATAAGTAACATTGCTTGGCACCATCTTTTTCCAGATGTCCTTTATAAGGCCTGTGGTCCTTAGGGGAGTATTGTGAAGGGAAAAGTTAATAATTTGAAGAGTGAATTGTTAGATGTTTGGGAAGTATCGCATGATCTTTTTTTCCTCCTGGGAGATTTACTGTCCGTATTTTGTATATTAGAGGCTCTTGACTTTTACATACAGTAATATGAAAGACTAGTTAAACTAACAAACATCTTTTTAAATGCATAGTTTGGAGTTCATATGAAAGTTAAGAAAATACCCAAGAACCTGAAATAAAGAGGAAAGGACAATCATGTCTGTCATCTCAAATATTCTGAGAGTGTTTACCAATACTGATGATCCAGGCCCTTGGGTTTCAATGTTCAGATGAAAAATGAGAGGAAGGCCTTGGCCTTGCAGAAGGGGGAGAGTGGGAACACTATCCCCTCAGCCCCAGAAAAAGTCCTTAAGGCTGTTCTTCATGAAAAGAATGGATGGAAAAAACAATCCACTAGAAAAGGAATATTATAAAGTAAAGATTTTATAAAAACATGGAGTTTGAGCCTTATATTTTACCTCATGTATAAGGTCTAGGAAAAACTAGTCTCTGAAAACAATTTAAAGTGGTTTAGGGTTTGTATCATTCTAGGAAGCCTGGGAAAAGCAAATGAAAATTCTCTGTGATGAAGCCACCCCTTAACCATTCTTATGAATTTCTTATGTTAAGAACTGCCAAAATAAATTCTCAACAAAAATTACCAACCACATGAGGAAACAAGGTACTATAAGCAGAATCAGCACCAGAAACAAACAGTATAATTAGATTCCCAAGGACTTCAGATATAATTATTAGATATAGAATATGCTATAGCCATGTATAAAATATTTTAAAAGATAGAAATGAGAAAACAGATAAAACTAGAGACTCGACTCTAGGAAACAAACTGAGGGTTGAGGAAAGGGAGGTTGGTGGGAGGAGGGGGCAATTGGGTGATTGGCATTAAAGAGGGATCATGATGTGATAAGCACTAGGTGTTATATGCAACTGATAAATTATTGAATGCTATATCTTAAGCTAATGATGTTACTCTATGTTGGCTAATTGAATTTAAATTTTAAAAAATGATCAAGCACACACAAGAAACTGTACACAAATTTTCATAGCAACTTTATTCTTAATAGACCCAAATTGGAAACCCAAATGTCCTTCCATGGGTGAATGGTTAAACAAACTGTGGTACTTCCATACCTTGAAATACTACTCTGCAATGAAAGGAATGAGCTATTGACACATGCAACAGCTTGGATCAATGTAGGCTGAGTGAAAAAAAAAGAAGTTCCATGAGGTTGCCTACAATAGGATCCTATTTATGTAACATTTTGAAATGGTGAAATTTTAGAAATAGAGAACAGATTAGTGATGATGTGGTGGGTGCAGAGGGTTGGCAGGTGGGGGGGTGCGTAGGTGTGGTTATAAAAGCATCCTTGTAGTGTTGGAAATGTTCTGTATCTTGACTGTGGTGGTGGATACTTAAACCTACACATGTGGTAAGATTGGGTAGAATTAAATACACACATACACAAATGAGTATAAGTAAAGCAGGAAATATGACTATCAGTGGATTGTATCACTGCCAATATCCTGGTTATAATACTATACCATATTTTGCCAGATGTTGTTACCATTGGAGAAATCACATTAAAAAAACATTATGAGATCTCTTTGTGTTATTTCTTAAACTGCTTATGAATCTATAGTTGTCTCAAAATAAAACACTTACTTAACAAAAACAACAACCAGGTAGATTTTAAAAGCAACAATAAAACTTACAGAAATTACAGTGCAGTGGACAGGTAAAGCAGCAAATGAAGCTGAAAACTGAAGTTGTGGATTAGAAGAGAGAGGTAAGTAAATTACCCAGAATCCATCAGGGGCACACAGGTGAGAGTAATGTTAAGACAAATATGTGTGAGAGCTTCTGAAATATATCTGATCTAGAAGGCAAAAACAAAGAATGAGATGGGGCATTTTGAAGAGTTAATCCCTAAGGATTTCCAGATCTATGAAAGATACAAACCCTTAGATTAGAAAAGAACAGTGAAATCCATGCAAAATAAGCTAATGCATTATAGTGAAGTTGCAGAAAATCTAAGATAAAGAGAAGATACCAAAGGCAGAGGGAGAAAAGACAGATTTTTTCCTAAAGACTTCTTCTTTTTTTTTTAAAGATTTTATTTATTTATTTGACACACAGAGAGAGATTACAAGTAGGCAGAGAGGCAGGCAGAGAGACAGGGAGAGGAGGAAGCAGGCTCCCTGCTGAGCAGAGAGCCTGATGCGGGCCTCGATCCCAGGACACTGAGATCATGACCTGAGCCGAAAGCAGAGGCTTTAACCCACTGAGCCACCCAGGCGCCCTAAAGTCTTCTTTTAAAAGTAATTTCCACACTCAGTTTGGGGCTCAAACTCAAGACCCAGAGATCAAGAGTTGCATGCTCCACCTGCTGAGCCAGCCAGGCTCCACAAGACAGATTTTTACTGTACAAAAAGACAACAGTTCTTTTTTTTTTTGTTTAAGATTTTTTTTTTTTATCTGACAGAGAGAGATCACAAGTAGGCTGAGAGGGAGGCAGAGAGAGAGGAGGAAGCAGGCTCCCTGCTGAGCAGGGAGCCAGATGCAGGGCTCAATCCCAGGACCCTGAGATCATGACCTGAGCTGAAGGCAGAGGCTTTAACCCACTGAACCATCCAGGCACCTGAAAGGATAACAGTTCTGTCAACAAACATCTCAACAGCAGCAATGAAAGTCAAAAAATAAATTTAAAAATACTTAAAAGTATTAAGAGAAATTAACTGTCCAGCTGGTATTACAGACCAATCTAAGCCACAGTAGAATAATGAAGGCAAAATAAAGGTGTTTTCAAATGCAGACCAATGAACTAAGAACAACAACAGCAACAAATCCAGAACATTTACTATCTTGATATCCTCACCAAAGAAACTACCAAAGGATGAACTTAGGGAAAATAGAAAAATATCCCAAAAGAAATTTCTAGAAGTCAAGAATAAAAGCTAATCTTATAACTTGTAAGCAGTCATCAGGAACATTATATAAAATAGCAAAAACAACAGTAACGATAATATTAATGTCAATGAATTTGAAGAAATAAAAATACAACAGAATTGAAATATTGGAGAATAAGAACATTTAATATGGGAGCAGAATATTTGAAGTTAAACCTATTTTTATTGGGAGGGTAGATTTACTAAATGATTTTAGTTTTTAAATGTTATGTATGGTAAATTTTACACATGACTGCTAAATTAGTACAAATAAATTGCAAAACTTTCAAAATAGTTGGTGAAAAATGGAAACAAAAGAATCATAGTCCACAAGAAGTCAAGAGGGTGGAAAATCATGGAAAATACAGAAACCATAGAAAGCCAAAATAAGAGAGCAGAAATAATCCATATATATATCAGCTGTCAGAATGTATGTAATTAGAACCTGTCAGCAAGGCTTGCCACAAATTATCAGATTAGACTGAAGTCCGTCTTTGTGCATTTTGAAGAAGAAACTCATGAAATACAAGAGCATAGGATGAAAGTAAAAAAGGGGGAAAAGATCAAATCACAAAACCTTTACCAAAGGAAAGATACACCATGCAAACACTAACCAACATAAAAATAATAGTATTAGTTAAAAGAGCAGATTGCTCTCGTCTTCTTCCTTGTACCAGAACTTTCAGAGTCTGACTGGCTATCCAGCTAACCACATTTTCAAGCCTCTCTTGAGGAAGGTTGTAGTAATGTGTTTCAGTTAAGGCAAAACTTTTCTTAATTTTCTCTCCCCTCTTCCATTTGGCTGGAAAAAGCATCTGCAGTCTGAGACTCATCACCCGTGTTGTCTGGCAATAGCAGTTAATCACAGAACAGAGCAGTCTACCAACCCTAAGCTGTACATTTACCTTTGAATTCTTATATGCAAGAGAAATAAACTTTTCTAAAATTTTTATTTATTTATTTGAGGAGGTGGGGGAGAGAACACAAGGAGGGGGAATAGCAGGCAGAGGGAGAGGGAGAAGCAGGCTCCGAGTGGAGCAGGGATCCCCATGAGGGGCCTGATGCCAGGATCCTGGAATTAAGACCTGAGCAGAAGGCAGATGCTAAACTGACTGAGCCACCCAGGCACCCCATGAAATAAACTTTTTAAGCTACTGTATTCTGGATGTCTCTATTATAGCATTTTAGCAGTTACCTTAAGTATCTCATATGCTTTAGAGTAAAAAGAATTATTATTATGGTCACTTCATCAAAACAAATTCTGGGGGCACCTGGCTGTGTCAGTCTATAGAGCATGTGACCTCAGGGTCATGAGTTCAAGGCCTATACTGGGCATGGAACTTGAAATCAATCAATCCACATAAATTCTGGATTTGTGTGCACCACATAATATGACTTCAAAATAAGTAAAATAAAAATTGATAGTTATAAGGACTATGCTCTTGTAGATCAAGACGTAAATAAGAAAAGGTAAATTCAGGGCGCCTGGGTGGCTCAGTCGTTAAACGTCTGCCTTTGGCTCTGGTCATGATCCCAGGGTCCTGCTGGGCGGGAAGCCTGCTTCTCCGTCTCCCACTCCCCCTGCTTGAGTTCCCTCTCTTGCTGTGTCTCTCTCTCTCTCTCTCAAATAAATAAAATCTTTAAAAAAAAGGTAAATTCTAATACTTTTAATAGATTTAAAAAATATTTTTATGACAGGTAGGAAAGGAATTTCCTACACAAAACAGAAAAACACAAACCTGAAAGGAAAATATTGATAATTTTTACTATATTAGAGTTACCTTACCTTACATAGATTTTATGAAGAAAAACTCATTATCAGAAGATGTTATTTTAAATGAATTTTTAAAACCACAGGCTAGAATCCTCAGCGACAATAGCATCTTTGTGCCAAATCAGAGCTGAAACTGCACAGATTTCACCCCATCAACTGTTTGTAAGATCCCTAGTGGGTGTAGTTGAAAAGTTTTTAATAACCAAGAATTTGCTCAGTTTTTGGCACACTCTGTGAACCATGATTTTGAGGCAATCTATGAACTCACTAAAATGCGATCATATGAACGAGTTTTGTAAAGGGTCAGGAGCAGACTACCTCTATCAGGATGTTACTAGCTTCCCCCTGCTGGACTGACATTCACCTGCATGCCCCTGCCAGTGGCTGGATAAAGTTCTTTCTCAGATGGGCTCACATCACAATCCTATTTCTTAAATGGCCTCAGGCTTCTGCCTCTTGAAAACTATTGAGCCTTGCATGTGCTTGAAGGATGGATGAGTCAGACATGATCAAGAAACGACAAAAGAATCTTCGTAACACTTCACTTTTGCGACCAACTGTTGGATTAAAAAAAAAAAAACCTTGGTGACATTGTCAATATCAGGAACCTGTTTACATTGTTCCATTCTATTGTAAAATCAGCTAAACTGCATACTTTCAGCACGACTTTGTGCTGAAGAAGGGAGGGCCAAGCCAGGGACAAATTGTCTATTTAAAAACAGATTCTTTTGTGTTTGGCACTTTAAGGTCATTGTTTGACAGACGTTTAGCATTAATAGTCTTTCTTTTTTTTTTTTTTAAGATTTTATTTATTTATTTGACACACAGAGAGAGAGATTACAAGTAGGCAGAAAGGCAGGCAGAGAGACAGGGAGAGGAGGAAGCAGGCTCCCTGCTGAGCAGAGAGCCCGACGTGGGCCTCGATCCCAGGAGGACGTGGGCCTCGATCCCAGGAGGACGTGGGCCTCGATCCCAGGAGGACGTGGGCCTCGATCCCAGGACGCTGAGATCATGACCTGAGCCGAAAGCAG
The DNA here is from genome assembly GCA_002007465.1 of Ailurus styani. NCBI lineage: Eukaryota > Metazoa > Chordata > Mammalia > Carnivora > Ailuridae > Ailurus > Ailurus styani. The sequence continues at coordinate 1,164,030 of LNAC01000432.1, read as the reverse complement.
AGGCGTTAACCCACTGAGCCACCCAGGCGCCCATTAATGGTCTTTCTAAAGTGTGCTTTTATCAGGTTTAGAACCTATGTTGAGGCTTCTTTTCGTGGGTTTTCATAATGTTTTAAAATTATTTGTTTAGCAATGTTTTTTGTTTATTAAGTAAAGGTTAATCTTGATAAAAAACAAATGCACAGGCTAAAAGAAGATATAAACAGAATAGATAGCTTCCTGGAATAATATGCAGATTTTATAAATATCCTCTGTGAGTCAGTAAGCTAAAGACAGCTCAAAACAAAGCAATAATAATATGAACAATTAATGGAGAAAAGAAAACCGGTAGTCAACTAGCGTTTGAAAAGATGTTCAGTCTTCCTCGAAATCATGTTAAAACCACAACTAAATACGATACACACCCGTGAAATTGTCAAGCATGAAAACAATACCAGGTGTTGAAGTGTTGATGTGGGTGGAACATTGGAAGCTCTCATATAAAGGTGGTGAGGATATAAATTTAGCATTTATTAAAGTTGAAGATATGTCTACAGTACAACCCAGTTATTCTGTTCTAGGAATATATTTGAGAAATTCCTGCATAGGTACATAGGAAACATAAAGGAATGTTCAAAGCAACTTTGTTATAATAGCCAAAAGTTAAGACAGTAAACCCCTTGACTGTCCATTAACAGTGAGAATGAGTAAACTGGTACTTTCATATAAAGGAACATAGTTGTGAGAATGAATGAATTTGATCTCCGCATAGGAGTATGGAAGAGTCTTCTCTAATGGTAGAGTATTAAGCAAACAAAAAAGGGCAAGTCACAGAAGCACAGTTTAGCACATACACAAAGAGGTTTAGCATATGCAAAATAGTACTAAATATTGCATACGGATACCATGATATTTCTTAATCTATGCAGTAGGTGTTTGTTGCTCATTTATCCCTGTGATAATATGGCAGTTGAGTTGTAGAGTAACAGTAGTTATTTCTTTTCTGGGAAGACTTCCCAGAGGTAGTGCTTGTGTAAGCTGGATGATGAAAAATGGGTATGGGTTTTCTAAGGAGAATTCATTCATTGAAATTAATGAACTAAAGTGGATTCTTTGGCTCACAGAAAAGCTGCTCCAATACTCACTTGGGACCTTTTGATTTATTTAATGTATAATTCTAATAAACTGAGTTGGCTTGTAATCCATAGCAGATTAGACTGCCAGAGGCAGTTACTCAGGTAAATGAGAAACGCCAGCCAGTGGTGAGATATAAAGGCAGAGAAAATCACCAAATGCCTGCATAAGAATTAAAATTAAAAGTAGTCTAAGGCTAACTATAAAGGCAGTGAATCTTGTCTTGGTAACTCCACACAGCAAGCTGTACACGACATTGATGACCCCAGGTTACCCAGATGTTTATGTTTCAGTTCAAGAATTCAGGAATATTTATGATATATATTTGAAACATTATTCATCAATTCTTAAAAGACTTGGAACTTGAAACCATTTTTCTGTTAAGCAAAATTAACCTCTTTGGAATGACACATTTCCAAATTTTCCTAGTAAGTAATGCATTTCTGTATTCCAATTATTCAGCATACATTCCTTGAGCAATTACTGTGTGCTAGCTGTGATGTTGACTGGCCATACGAAAGCAAATCAGATACTTCATTATCACAACCACTAATACAGTGCCCCCATATGACGTGTTAATGTATTTATGCTTAGGAAAAGAAGAAAGTGCTAATTTGGCTGTGTGATATCTGCTCTACTTGTACCATCTTGAAAATTACAAAAATTAAAATGTAATGACTAAAAACTGTTGGACTTAAAACTTCAGTTGAGAAGCGTGATAATAGTATATGCTTTTATGAAATTCCCATAGATTCTTGCAGTATGTATTAACAGATTTTGAAAAGTTACTCTCTTTAATTTTATCCTAATTCTAACAATTTATCTTAAAAAAACTAAGTAGAATGTTTTTAAATGATGTTTACCTGACATTATTTATAGTAATGAAAATTCTAAGTGTCCAGTAGTAGGAAATTGGCTAAATTATGTTATATTCACCCATTGGAATTCCAATTTGAAAATATTTAATGACATAGAAAAATGCTTATACTATGTTGGTAAATTACCAAAAAAAAAAAAATGGCTGGAGGAAAATATATCGAAACACCAAGTGATTATTTGTGGTAGTGGGATTATAGGTAATTTTCTTTTTCCTTTTTATCCTTTACTCTATTTTCCTAATTTACTACAGTAAATATGTACTGTTAAAACTGCAAAAAATCAAGCGCTATTTGTAAGATAGCGCATATTTTCCATCCTAGAATACATTTTTTGAAATGTATTTTTATATTGGAAGACCATTATTGACCACGGTGGTTCTTTTGATACTGTCAATAACCAAGGCTTGAACTTTGGTTAAAGCCATTATAATATAATTTACCATTTATGATTATATTTGCTTATTAAAAATGGCATTTTTATGCATGTTCTTGTCTCTCAAAGAAATAAATAGAAGTACATGTGTCACTAGAGTCGAAGAAAAGTATTCACAGATGAAAGAGAGAAACTGCCTGAAAATAATGCTCTCTTTTGCTCATGAATTTGCAGTTCCTCTGTGGGTAGTGCACTTCCACGAAGACGCTGCTGTGCATATATTACCATTGGAATGATATGTATTTTCATTGGAGTTGGATTAACTGTGAGTATTACTCTACTCACTGTTAGAACTCTTTCTTCTCACCTTTATCAGTAGTAAATGATGAGGCCTGAGACAACCTTCAATGATCCCCCAAAGACCCTGCCTCCCTGGCATCCCAATCCCAGAAGCTTCTGAAGGGCTGTGGGCAATCTGAAGCCCAGTCCATGCACCTGTTTTTAATGGAGCTTGCCTGTCCCATGAAATGGTGTTTTGGGACTCCTCTAACTGTCCTTGACATTGGGGACTTTACCATCCATTTAACAAAAGTCCATTATTTTTATTTAGTGCCATACCAAAGCAAAAGTGATATTCAGTCAGGTATAGAGTCTGAAAAACCATCTCTTTATTCAAGTTAAGCACAGATTTATTATCATTATGGGGATAGCTTATTTTTAGAGGAGACTGAAGCTAAATAGTTGGCACTGGGAATTATTCTCTGCCAGGAGAAGCAGGAGTTACTGATCTTCTTTTGCTACCGTTTACTTCCCATTCTCCTTTGTCCCACCTGGTCCCGTATTATTAGGAACACTCCTATTGCGTCATACAAAACTGAGGAGTTTAGATTACAGATTTAATTACTTATAGAAATAACATGTTCAAGTGGGCTTTTTTGTTTATTTCATAAAATTTGTAGGGAATATAACTAGCAGTATTGTCCTACTTAATTTTACTCTGTTAGTGATAGTCAACAAATTCATCAACTCATATTCCATAGGACTATTGTGGCCTCAGGGATATATTTTATGAAAATCACATGTAAGTTCACACAAGCTCTTTAATCAAATATTTACTTGAAGTTTTTAATCTTTTGTTATTATATTGCTTTTTATTTTAGGTTGGCACCCAAGATTTTTCAAGACGATTTCATGCAATCTATGTTTCTTGGGCAATTGCTTATCTCTTAGGTTTGATCTGCCTTATCCGAGCTTGTTATTGGGGAGCCATAAGAGTGAGTTACCCAGAACACAGTTTTGCATAAGCTTGCTTATAATTCAGTGATGCAGGTGAGAGTATCTAGCAGTTCTTGATAAGCTACTCTGGACATCTTTGAATCATTCATCCTAATGGATTCCATTTCTGGTTTCTCTATAAAGTTTCAAGACTTGGGGAGTATTGCTCATTGCACTACATTATATGCAAATAGTTTGTTTTGCTGCTAGGTTTTCAAGCTCCAAATAATAAAACCGTCTTCATGTTCTTTTACATCTCTTAAAGATATTTTTGGATTTGTCACCAAACATTACATGTAACATCACCCTTCCATTATTTTTCAGTCAGTTATTCCATTACTTGCTGATCTGTGATTATTCCCAAGGAGTGTTTATAAATGTTTCTACAATAGCTTCACATTTATACTCACATTTTAATTAAACAGTATCAAAATTGCTTGCTTTAAAATCTAAGCAATATGCATTTTGCTTGAACTGCTTACTGTAACTGTAACCTAAGATCATAGTGACCTTATTCAGGAAAAAAAAATTGAGTGTACCTTCAAAGACTTGACATTCTTGTCAGATAAAAACCATTTCTAGATACTGTATGCTTGTTTTTTGTTGTTTGTAGAAAGATACAATATTTTGGTAGTAATTTAAAATACAAGAATGAAAATATTTATTTGTCCACAGTTGGAGATAATGTTGGATAAATGTTTTTTCTCAAAGATCACAAGACTTTTGTCTTTCATTTTTGTCTGATTTTTTATTTACTAATTATAAAAGGTCTGGTCTAGATTTATGAAATTTAATGTTAATCAGCTGTATGTATTCCTTTATAGATCTTGAAGGAAGTATTTCACATAACATGTTTTATAATACTTAACCATTTGAACAAAGATATATTTACACTGGATTGCCCCCCTTTTCATTAGATCATGGTAAATTTTTCTTATTGGGCTAATTATGGACTACTTCTACGAGAAGAGAGCCAAAGACATTTTACACTAGCTAAAATGTTGTGATTAGAGGTAGTTACTCTTATCATTCTTCTCGAATATAGCTGGTCTGATGGTTACCCAATTTATCAAGAAAGTAGATCAAAGACAAAAAGCAACATAGTTTTCTAAGAATTCACTAGGATTTGAGGAATCAGCTCTCGCACTGCCCACCTTTGCAGTTTTGAAAAATAAATTGCTTAATTGAGAAATAATGTTCTAAAGCCTTTAATGTAGTAGAATTAAGATAAAGAGATAATATCGTAAAATTAATTGGCTATTCCAGAGATACGAATAGTAATTTAAATTATTTATGTTCTGACTAGTATAAAAATGTACTCATCAGGGCGCCTGGGTGGCTCAGTGGGTTAAAGTCTCTGCCTTCGGCTCAGGTCATGATCTCAGGGTCCTGGGATCGAGGCCCGCATTGGGCTTTCTGCTCGGCAGGGAGCCTGCTTCCTCCTCTCTCTCTCTGCCTGCCTCTCTGCCTCCTTGTAATCTCTCTCTGTCAAATAAATAAAATCTTTAAAAAAAAAAAAATGTACTCATCAGAGAATTTGGAGCAAAATACGTGTAAACTTCAAAGAGTAAATGATAAATGTCTAAATGCAGTAGCTCAGGATTATGTGTACCTTTGAAAATACACTAATAAAGATTATTGTTCAAAAACTATCTTGTTATATTCCATTTTTTTAAAATAAGATGGTGTTTCCAAAATTGCCTTGAGTTATTATTCTAAATGAGTTTTCATGTTTAAGAGCATCTATAATGTTTCTTTATATAGTATTCACTTATGTTTTTTCTAGTATTTTCATGGTTTCATTTTAAAAGTATCGATTTTAAATCTATTTGTAATACTTTTGATGTAAGGTATGGAATAAGAATCTAATTATTTCTTTTCCTAATGGTTAACTAGTTGTAACAGCATTGTTTATTGAATAATCCCATTAATCCCCCCATTCCTTTCCCATTAATTTGAAATCCCACATTAAATTATATGCTGCATAATTTCCTTTTGGCCTATAATTCCATGATAGGAGGAGTTTGGTGGTCCAACTTTGGTGGTCTTGCTCACTGCTTTATCTTCAGCATTTAGAACAGTGCGTAGTGCCTTTGTGTTCAGTAGGTATTTGTTGCATGAATGAATAAATGATCAAATGAATTGGTATGGTAAATTCTTATCCCTTGGGTTTGGCCTTTATATTTTGTTACAGAATGTATAGGTGAACGAATATTCATATAATCTTGTGTTAAGGAAAACTTTCTAAGTAAAACCCCAAAGCAGAAATCATACAAAAGGATAGATAGCTTGTATGATAAAAAGAAAAAAGAAAAACTTCCGTGTGAAAAAATCATAAGCAAAGCCAAAAGATAAACTGTATTTCCAAAATAGTAGAAAGAGTTCACCTTTTTAATTCGGGAAAGAACTAAAGGCATGAAAAAGCAATTCATTAAAGAAGAAATACAATAAGTAAAAACATGAACTTCTTTTCGATTTACTAATAGTCAAAGAAGGTAAGTTAAAACAAAGATGCTATTTTTTACCCAGCATATTAACAAAGAATGAAAAAGAGTGATGTAATCTTTGTAATGCTGAAGGTGTGAAAAAGCACACACACAAACACAGTCTTTGACATAGTAATTCTGTCATTAGGAATTTATCCTAAAGGTGTTCTGGATAAAAGAACAAACATATTTGTGCAATGATGTTAATCACTTTTTTGTTTATAATAGAGGTTAAAAGTAAGAAGTCCAAAAATTCAGCAATAAGGGATAGGTGAAATAAATTATGGTACACTCAAAATATAAAATAATAAGTAGCCATTAACAAGATGATGACATTTCTCATCTCGCTGAATTGGCAACAGTTCATGTGACGAAATCATATTACAAATCAAAATGTACAGTGTAATCCACTTTTTGAAGAAAATGATTTTATGTGTATGTATTCAAAAAATGAAGGAAAATTGAACATTAAAATATTAAGAGGGTTTATCTCTGGGTGATAGAAGATAATAACTTTTTAAAAATTTCTGTACTAGATTAACAGTTGGAAGGTTTAGGTTTTGCTCTTGATGAATAGATGAGAATGTAATGTGATGATCACATCAATATCTGTTACATTTTCATTTAGATTCTTGAAGACTTTTAAAATTAATTTATTAAATCTAAACCAAAGCATTTCATTGATAAAACCTTAAGTTTTGGAGTTAATATATCATATATTTAAGTTTAGTCCTATATGAATTAACATAAGTTTTTAATTAATTAAATCCAAATTTATGAGACTTTATACCCAGTTTTATTTAAAGTAGAGCATTCCTTCCAATGCCTGGTACAGATATGAAACACAGAAAGTGCTGGGAAAATGTTATTTGAAACATAGTCACTAATCAGAAAAGGATTTTTTTTTTGTCTCTGCTATACAAAGTAGTAAAAAATGGTCTAGTTCTTAGAGAAGAGGGAAAAAATGGAACCACACTCAGTTATTCTTGAGCAAGTCATTTGTGAGAGTACATGTGTCATTTAGAAGATCTAATAACCGGTGTCAGGTACAGTGCTCGCCTCACAGCACATGCAGGTTAGAAGCCACAGGAAGCCTAAAAAACACATGATTCTTTTTTTTTTAATTTAATTTTTTATTTATTTGAGACAGAGAAAGAAGGAGACCATGAGTGAGGGGGAACGGGAGAGAGAGGAGCAGACTCCCTGCTGAGCGAGGAGCTCCATCCCAGGACCCTGGATCATGACCTGAGCCGAAGTCAGATGCTTAACCGACTGAGCCACCCTGGCGCCCTAGAAAGCATATATTCTTGTTTCTATTTTACTAGAAGAAATTGTATGTATATATATATATATATATGTGTATACACACACATAATAAACACTGAAAAAACCCCTGGTGTTTATTGATTTGCCTTACAGATATGTTAATATTTAATCTCTATGTCATAGTTATGACTCTACCATTGAAGAAGCTTAGGGAGGGTAAATAATTAGAGGTCATTCAGGTTATATGTGACACAGCCAGTTGGAATCAAACAATCTGCCTTCAAAATTTATCTGCTTTCCATTACAGCATGAGGTTTTACTGTGCTTTGCTTTGTATAGAAGACCTTTTGAATTTTGTGCCCCCTGCTGTTCATTGTTTATAACTCATTTGTGGAAGAAAACTGAAAAATGTTTGGCCTCAGTATTCATTTCACAAATAATAGAATACTACTTTTGAAATATTTTTATGAATTTGATATTATATCAAGCTTTATTTTAGAGCATTTTATATATCAAAATATTACATGTATTTATTTTCTTTTTTATAGTTAATATAAGATTTTATAATGTATGTAATAAGACCAGCTAGGAATATTACATACTAAATATGAGGAAATTGACATACGATGAATTTTAATGTAAATTCTTTTTCTTGTGCTAGCAATATTAAAATGATTGGTAAATAACACAAAGTGCTCAAAAGGATCTGTAAAGGCTTTTTATTTTTAAAATCATTTTATATGCTCAGTTACAAATTAAATACCAAGATTCCTTGTACGGATAAGTATACATGTATTTGACTTGGGGTGGAATACCATGTGAAAAACAGAAAAATAAAAAGCCTATATTATTTTGGGACTGGCCCACAGACTAAGGTATCAGATAAGGCTACAGGTCTAAAAAGTGAGTAGGGTTTGTAATTTGACAGGTGAGACTCTTTGATCTACCACACAGGTAGTCTTTTCAGTTTTGTCAGTATAACTAAGCTCATCTAAGGTAACTTGCTAAATAGGAAGTGATCACACACATTCTTCTCAACAAATTTGTAAATTTACCTAGAGTGGCTTATGCATATGTAGAGGTACCAAAGATTGGTTGTAGAGCTACAGAAAGTTCCCAGTGTTCAAATTTCTGAAAAATCTTGCTGCAGTGTCTGATATTTCTGCATCAGATATACCTTTGGCTGAAGATACTGGATATTTAAATAATTATGGAGAAAATGTGTTACATTTTCATTAGTTTTAGCAAGAGTAAGTTTAGGCTATTTGTAGAGAATTTCTTAGCCTATGCAATGGATTATTTTTCCCTGACTTCTTCAAAACCTGTCTTACTCCTTCCTTTAGAAGTTCCTCTCTACCTACCATGTACCATCTGCAAATCTCCTATCACTCTCCCATAATCAATGCAGACTTCAGTACCTGTTTTTCATTCTTACCATATGTCATTGATTTAAATGTCAATGTGAATGGACTAATACTCTGGTCTGGACTCAGTTCTGATTCTCTCAAGTCCTGTAACCTTCCATTCCACGTCTGTGATTCATCCCTAGCTGTATGGTGGGTGCTCATACTCAGAAGCACTCCATCTCTGAACTCTTATGCTCAGATATCCATCCACTCTTTGGACCTGCACCTCCTCTATCCTTACAAAATCCTCTCTCTTCGTACCACTATTCATGGGCATCACATTCAGCACTTCCAGTTTCTAAATTATCTTCCAGTCTATCGTCTCCTGTATTTCCAATGAATCTCACAGCCACACAGATTAATACACTAGATTTGTAATTTCCTTTTTTTCTTAAAGATTTTATGTATTTATTTGAGAGAGAGACAGTAAGAAAGAACATGAGCAGCAGGGCAGATGATTAACCGACTGAGATACCCAGGTGCCCCAGATTGTTAATTTTCACCTTGAGCTGCTCCTCAGCATTCTTTACCTGTCTCCAGCAGTTTCTGGAAATTTCCCACAGACATAACTTGAAAACTTCAAAATCCTAAAGCCCCTTATCCTACTTTACATAGTTGACCCCCTTCCTCTCATAGCAGATGATTTGTATCACCTATTTTTACCTTAATCCCTTCCCTCTGCCTACACTCTAGATCCATCCCAGTCCCTCATTCCTCAGGGAACTTACAACATCTTTTCCTTATTTCTGTCCATATGGCTGCCCACATCAATAACTGGCAACACCATTTTCACTTCTCATTCTCAAACCCTTTACAGTCTATCAGGTCTCCTTTATTCTCTCAAGTTCACGCACTTCTCTTTCTTCATGTCCAGACCTACCTTACTTGTTCTCATCCACACTGCCTGGGTTACCATAAAAGTCTATGAACCGATCCGATCCCTCTGCTGCTGTTCTTGCTTTGCCTGCTACCTGTCCCTCTCCTCAATCCATTCTCAGCAGTTACTTAGGTGATTCTTTTCCAGGTGTACATGTAATGTTTTCATATCTAGAGTCCTTCGGCATTTCTCCGTACCCTTAGGAAGTAAAAGACTCATCCTGTAGCTTAATACTGAACAATTTACTCAAGCAGGACCTCATATTTTGTGTTTCTGCAGTGCTGAATTACTAGTGTTTCTTGTATTGACTGTTGTTTCATTTCTGTATGCCTTTGGACATGTCCTTCTTCCTGCAAGGACTATTCCTAAGTTGGTAAACTCCTTTTTATCCTTGAAAATTCTGTTCAGCTGTTACCTCCTCTAGGAACCATTCCATGATCCTTCTTCTTTCTGACACCTCCAATAGAATTATTTCTTTCCTTGTACTACTTCTGTTCCAAGTATATACTTCTAACTACTACATATACTACCCTCTATTTTATTTATTAGCTTATAGGTACTTAAAAAAAAAGATTTAGAGAGAGAGCAAGAGCAGGAGGTGGGGCAGAGGGAGAGACAGAATCTCAAGCAGGCTCCCCACAGAGCACAGAGCCTGACCAGGGGCTCGATCTTACCACCCTGAGATCATGATCTGAGCTGGACACTTAACCAACTGAGCCACCCAGGTACCCCTAGTTTATAGGTACTCTCAAGATTACCATTCTCTTCTTGCTGATTATTCCTCAGTCATACTGTCGTATTTCAGTTTGTCTTTGCATCCTCAGTGCCTAGCACCTAATAGGCGTAGGTCTTCAAAACATTTTTTTTCCTGAGCTGAGCTGAATAGAACCAAGTCTCTCTTATGGTTTTTTTTAAATGAATTGTTCTAATGATTATATGCTGTGTACATCTGTGTGTATGTATCCTCCATAAAATGCTTCGTAAATGTGGAATTAGTGAATGAGAGGCAGACTACTGGCAGGAGGCTAGTAAGGGGATTATTTGGTAAACACTAGGCGATGCTGCCTCTTCAGCTTTCCCCAACTCTTCAGGCTTTCAGTAGCACCACCCAGGCACACACATGCCCTGGGAGTGCCTTTATCAGAACGATTAGCTTATTGAATTGACATTGTCTGCGAATCTGCACACTCACTAGACAGTACATTTCACGAGAGCAGGTAAGGAGTTTGTGTGTGTTACTTGTGCTCACATAGGGTTTTATTAACAAAAAACCCTATATGTGAAGGTCAAATAAGATACGAAAATATAATGGTAACAAAAACCTCTACTTACAATTAATAAAAGACTCATTTAACTGAATTATCCTTCTAGTCAGGATTCCTATTTCCACTCTTGCTTTTCCTCAATCTATTCTTCAAATCTTTCTTTAAACCAAAGTAAATATTTATGTAGAATGAGAGAATACAAATGACATCCAGTTACAACTTTTAAAAAGCTGACAAGTCACAGCTATTAAAAAAATCCATAAAAGTATTTTAATTAACTGCCTGAACCATTCCTATATTCCCCTGTATTTTTACTTGTATGTACTTTGATTGCCTCTTCGACTGACAATTTTATAATGCATTTCCTTTGTGAGAGTAAATAGTTTGGTATTTTCTCCAGCATAGCTAATCAAAATTTATTTTTGTTATTGAAAATTCAGAAAAGTTAATTTCAATCATAACTTATTTTGTCATAACATGTCAGTTTTTAGTATTGCTAAGTTTGGGGAAACTTTTGAGTTTCTTATGTGAGCTCGATGATTTTAGAGCATTTTTAAAAAAAGATTTTATATATTTATTTGACAGAGAGAAAGACAGCGAGAGAGGGAACACAAGCCAGGAGAGTGGGAGAGGGAGAAGCTGGCTTCCTACTGAGCAGGGAGCCCCATGTGGGGCTCTATCCCAGGACTCTAGGATCATGACCTGAGACGAAGGCAGACACTGAATGACTGAGCCACCCAGGTGCCCCGATTTTAGAGCATTTTAAGCTTTTCTTGATCAGTGTCATTAACCTTAAATATTCTTGAAAGTACTCACTACCTTGTCAAGCTGTTGTTGAAGTGTATTATGAGCTCTAGATGATCCTTGTAGATGCCAGTATCTCTTGCCAAGTCAACAAGAAATTTTCCAAAGTTTCAGTGTATTTATATGATTCATTCTTCTTCAATTGATTGCTAAAAAATTTTGGAATCTATTACCTCTATTTAAAATTTACCTCTCAGTGGATTACCGATTTTAGTTTGGTCTAAAAATTTTTTTCTTCAAATTAACTTTTTGTCCAATAATTTCTGTTGATTACATATACTAATATATACAAAATAATTTTATTGTATAATGTATATATAATTGTATGTGTTATATGGTTTTTTTAAAAAAAGATTTTATTTATTTACTTGACAGAAAGACACAGCGAGAGAGGGAATACAAGCAGGGGGAGTGGGAGAGGGAGAAGCAGGCTTCCCGCTGAGCAGGGAGTCTGATGCTGGGCTTGATCCCAGGACCCTGGGATCATGACCCGAACTGAAGGCAGACGCTTAACAACTGAGCCACCCAGGCGCCCCTGTTATATTGTTAAATATTTGTTCAAAGAAGAAAACTTCTATTTAGACTAGATTGATGAGAACTGAAACCTACACTTATAATTTTCTCCATCTGGGGGTTGGAAGGATTTATTGACTCCCTTGTCCACAGGCTTCTGGTGCTTCATGCCATAGGACATGCCAGGTGAGTTGTCTCTGGGAGTGGCAGTGTTCCTGGAAGCCATTTCTACATCTAAATAGCAATAACTGTGCATGAAAGTAATTCTGAAACCACATCTTTTAAAATGGTAAATTCTATCATGTTACTGCCCCACTGTCCCATTGCTTTTTTTTTTTAAAGATTTTATTTATTTATTTGACAGAGAGAGAGATCACAAGTAGGCAGAGAGGCAGGCAGAGGGAGAGGGGGAAGCAGGCTCCCTGCTGAGCAGAGAGCCCAATGCTGGGCTCAATCCCAGGACCCTGAGATCATGACCTGAGCCGAAGGCAGAGGCTTTAACCTACTGAGCCACCCAGATGCTCACCATTGCTCTTGTAGTAAAATTCAGCCTCCCTACTGGAACCTACAAAACCTTGTATGATTTTGGCTTTTCCCATCTCTCCAAACCCATCTTTAATATTCTCTTCTTCCTTTCTTTTGCCTAGTCATACTGATTTCATGTCAGTTTCTGAATTTTGCCAAACTTTGTTTATCTTGTCCCAGGGCATTAAGAGTTCTTCTGCTTACCTAGACATTTTTTTCTATTATCCATGAGTTTTAAGATGTACTTAGATGATCCCTTTTCAGAGAGGCATTCCTTCTTTAGTTACCCCATTCTAGACAAGCTTTCTTTGCCTTTAAACAGCATTCTTTGGAAGTTACTTGTCTTTTGAGTTCTCTCTCTAAATACTTCTCTCAAGAATGCACAAATTTTCTCAGTGAGCATCCCTTGCATAATGGTCCATTTTGTCTGTTATATGCCTATGACATGTGTGTATGTATATAGGCCTATATATGTATGGGTACATATTTTCTGAATTTATAAAATAGTTGATATGAGTCCCACTCTGAATTCATCATTTCCCTCCCCAAACCTGTTCTGCCTTTTGCATTCCCTACCTTAGGATACTACCACCTATTCACTTGTTTGCCCAAATCAGAAACTCAAGAGTTACCTAGATTCTCTTCTCAGTCACCCCTTCTATCCAAACCGCCACTAAACTCGGTTGATTTCATTTCAGCAACATCTCTCAGAGCATTGCTCTGAAAACGACTCTGACCCTCCGCCTGAGGGTCTGGTTAGGTATCCCTTGTACCGTGCTCCCAACGTGCATCTGTTCCTGGACCACAGCACGGCCTACAGAACTGTCCCCTAGCTCAGGCTCCCAGCGGGCTGTGAGTCCTGTGATGGCAGGCCTATTCTGTTCTCCCGTGCAGCGCCCCCATGTCCCCACAGCCTACTGCTGGCACCCACACGGGACACTCCCCGAAGAGAGAAAACGTGGCTGAAAGAAAAAAGGTGAAGACTGGAAATAAAGGATTCGGATGGAGGAGCTGCTTCACCTAATCTCGGTCTTTGGGGACGGCAGTCTGAGATACAGTGTTCCTGCCTGGTGACCGTTTCTGACAGCCGAAGCCCAGCACCGACCGGGCTCCGCGGCGGCGGGGACAGCCGCCCGCACCGTCGGGGCGGGCCGGCAGCTCTGACGCGGGAGGCACTCAGTCGTCAGCACGCGGGCAGCCTCGCTCACAGTCGCTGCCTGGAGCCCGTCGCTCGCCCTCGCGGTCCCGGGCAAGCAGGGCCGCCGACTGGGGTCCCGAAGGCTGTTCCTGCGGGCGCGCCCAGCACCGGGCAAACCTGCCAGCACCTGCGAGAGGCTACTACCCCCGGCCTCCTCCGCACGCCGCGCGGCTGCCCGAAGCCTCGCGCCGCTTCCGCGCGCCACCGGCTTAACGGCTCGGGCCCCGCCGGGCTGCGGCGGCGCTCGAGGCCAGCCACCCGAGGCCCCGCCCCGCGCCTGCCTCGCGCCCCTCGGAGCCGCCGTCG
>LNAC01000432.1:1030607-1148320 GCA_002007465.1 Ailurus styani | reverse complement strand
TGGTCTTTTCACTTCTCGGATTATTTAATTTTATGTGATCTTAATTTAATTCCAGTGTGATTAACATGCAGTGTTATATTAGTTTCAGGTGTATCATATAGCGTTTCAGCAATTCCATATAGTACTCATTGCTCATCACGATAAGTGTGCTCTTAATCCCCTTCACCTATTTCTCTCATCCCTTTCACGCCCCTCCCCTCTGGTATCCAGCTGTTTGTTCTCTATAGTTAAGAGTCTTTTTTTTTTTTTCTTTTCCCTTTGTCTCTTTGTTTCTTAAATTCTACACATAAGTGAAATTTGTCTTTCTCTGACTGGCTTACTCTAGATCCATCCATGTTGTTACAAGTGGCAGGATTTCATTCTTTTTTATGGCTTAATATTCCAGTGTACCTATATGTCTGTATATATATATAGATATATGTGCATGTATACATCTATAGATATGCGTGTATATATCCATTCATCTATATGATCCTTTTTTAAAATGTTGATTTATTTATTTGAGAGAGAAAGAAAGCGTGTGCCTGTGGGGGGGGTGCGGAGGAGGAGTAGAGAGAGAGGGAGAGAGTATCTCCAGCCAACTCCTTGCAGGGTGCTGAGCCTGACACAGGGTTGAGACCCTGACCTGAGCTGAAATCAAGAGTATGATGCTTAACCCACTGAGCCACCCAGGCGCCCTTGATCTTATTTCTTAATTGCACCAAAACCACCAGCACTTTCTAAAGAAATGTAGATTTTAAGTTGGAAATTTTTAGTATCCAGCTTCTAAATCCAGTACTTGGTATGTATGTTTCTTATGTTGTGACCCATGATAAGGCACTGTACCATGTCTAAAGAATGAGGAAAGCATAGTAATCTTACAATTTATTTAGTATTCTAAGAAAAATGATAAATTGAGGAAATGGAAATTATTAGTACATACCAATTTATTCAGCAAGTCTTTATATATAAATGTCCCTTCTCATAATTCATTTAAAAAAATCCAATAAGCAAGGTCCACATAGAATACTAGAGAGTCAGATGTCTTTCTTTTACTTACCAGACATGCAAGTTTAGAGACAAGGTCATGACCTTTATAGTTAAATCCTCATTTTTACCAAATATATACTATGTGAACTTGAGAATCTCATTTTTCTGAGTATTAGGTTTCACATCTATAAGGTTACTAGTAATGATTTTCTACATATGGCTCAAAATTAAGTGAAATATCTATAAAGAATTTAGGATGTAATAGGACCTCAAAAAATGGATTTTGAATTAAAAAAGAATAGTATATGTTGTGTAGTAAGAGTATGTCCCAATTGTTCAGTATCTGTGCTTATTAATTATACCATTGTACTGTATTTTAGAAAATTCTAGGTTATAATTTCAGAATTGGTTGGTCTTTAGGATTCATATTTGGTTTAATTTTTTTTAAACAGAAAAGAAACCTAAGATATAGTTAAGTATTGCTAGATGTAGAATAGCAACTAAAGCTTCCTGACATGTGGACCAATATCCTATTCATAACAGTTGGCCTTTTAAGATGATCTGTTAAATATATGTAAACTTGGGAAAAACTATTTAGTAGCTGTTTCTCAGCATGTATTAATAGAATGAAATTTTTGAGACATTGGATCAAAATGTTCTTTAAAAAATATTTATACTACAAGGCTGTATATTCAGAGTTTAAAAGACAACTCCATGATTAGTCCACTACTTGTTATCCATTGTCATAAGTAGGATTCTTTTTCTTTTACAAGTATTATCCTTTGTAACAGTTGATAACGTAAATGCCTACCCTAGGTAGTATTAGTAGCTTCAAAGGAAACTTTTGGAGCTCTACATTGGATGAGTGAGGCAGGTATTGGAGTTTAAGATTAAAGTTATTTTGTATAATGATTTTGTAGTTCAGTTAAGTCTATGATTTTTAACCTAAACTGAGAATTAGGCTTTGGTCTGTGGAGTCCTATCCTTCATAGATTATGATCCTGTGGATCAGTTTTACAATGATAATTACTCACTGTAAATACTTGCCTTTTCTGTTAATAGCACTGTAACATGATGCTGTTGTATACTGTGCATCCCAAGTTTATTTCCTATAATATCAGTGTCTCTGTGCAGGCATCGTTTACTTAAAATATTAAATAGAATACTATATGGCATTATCTTTTCTCATTTCTTTAACTGATATGAATTTATGTATCTGGATCCCTTGATTTGTTTTTCTACTCTAAATTGAAAGGGTGGGTGATACTAAAAGATCTTTTATTTTTTGTTTATGTACTTGTATTGCAAAACCATATAATAGTACTGTAACTCCCCAACTCTTGAAAATCCCTAGTTTGAATACTGTGGATTTGCATTGCTCAGCAACTGGAAAGGACTTTACAACCTATCAACTCAATTTCAGCTGAGCAATGAAAAACAAGAAAGTGTGTGCCAAAGTACTCTATTGTGTTCTGATTCGTTAGTTTCATATGGGAAACAGGATGGAAAGTTACTACATACTAGTATTAGGGTTCTAATTATAATGTCTAGGATAAACATTAAGACAATATTAGATTGCTTTTTGGCCCTTATTTAAAAATTTTCCTTCCACATAGAAAATATTCAACATTTGTCTGAAGTATTTTTTTTTAATATGAATAAGATCTAGTTTTTTTAGCCTCAACTAACTCAGGTTTTTTTTGCTACATATGCTTATAACTTTTTTTTCCCTATTATATCAAAGTTGTACTGCCAACAAGTACAGACACATTAGTTTTGTTTAGAAGGTTGTTAATAGCCATGTTGAAATACCAGTTAAGAGACACAGTACAAAAGCTTGATAGGTGTTCATTTTGAATACTGGCTGGTTTATCTCCAGACTTTAGGAAAAAGTAACTATTTTGTGCTTAGTTGTCAGTGCTAACTTTGAGAGGTTGTTTATAAATTTATGATTTTAACATTTGAATTATGTCCAGAGGCATTTTTAAAATAGGTGAAAGCATGTCTTTGTAGCTAAAAAGGAGTTATTAACCCTATTCTTTACTTAGGGAAACAGTCATTTAGGGTAATGATCTGCTTAAAATCATATGGTTACAATTGCTTCTGGATGAGCAGATACAAAATCAGATGGGATTTTACTTTAGACTTTGTCTTAATAGCCATAATAATTTGGAAAGCTATGTCCTATTCAAGCATCAGAAGATTTAGTTATATTTAATAGGTATTTAAATTTATAGATTTATTTAGTGAAACTAATTATGTTGCAGGTACTAGGACACAAAAATGAATAAGATCTAGTTTTTTTAGCCTCTTAACTAACTCAGTCTAATAATACGAGCATGTAATAGACTTACCTTGATACATCTTAGAATAATTAATAAAATAAAATACAGTAGGGGCTAGTGGAAGAGGAAAAATAAAAATAAAAATTATTATTGTTATTATTTTACTGTCAACTATCTGTTACGAACTAGAAAGCTTCAGACGAACTACTTTATTTTCCATTACTGTTGAGACATGATATTTTTTCCAAGCAAGTAACAGGAACTTGACCTTGGTCTTGAAAGATGAATAGCATTTTGGGAAAAGAGCAGCAGGGAGAGCAAAGGAACTCCAGAATGTATAAATATATGGTGAAACAAAGTAACATTTATGAATTCAACAATTTATTAAACACCCACAGTGTTCTAGGCACTGTGCTAGACACTGGAGATATACCTGTGTGAGAGAATTGTAATTTAATGGTCAGATGATAAGTAATTGCAACTAGTGCAGTAAGTATCACATTGGAAGAGGATAGACACAGGGGTGTTTTGTAAGCACATAAGGGTACTTAACCAGAACCTATTCAGTTCTGCCTGGGTGTGGGGTGGAAAATGTTCAGCAAGATTCTTGATTCTTACTGGCCAGAAGCGTGGACATGGACATCCCATCACTTCCCTTGATCCAGGACCTTGGGCAAGTTACCTAATTTCTCCAAGCCTTATATGTAAAATTAGGATTATAAAAAAATAATAAAACTAACATTTATTAAGCTCTTTCTGTGTACCAGGTATGTGCTAATGCTTTATACATATATCTTATTTAGTCTTCACATCAAACCTAGGAGATAGAGGCTATTGTTTTCCATAGTTATATAACTAGGTGCTAGAACCATAATATGAAGGCCAACCTGAAACCTGAACTCTCTTAATTGTGCCTAATTGATAGAGTTGTTCTGAATCTTAAATAATGTAACTTAGGTAAATGGTTTACTCTGCATGACACTTGGATGTTGGCTCCTGTTTCTGTTATGAATAATCCAGGATGTAATAGGAACTGAAGTTTTTAAAGCAGGTGTGTGTGTAAAGGGATCATACTTTGGAGAGAAAGAGGTTATATTCACCTATTTGTTCAGCAAATGCTTGTGTTATACCTACCTTGGATCCAGTTCAGGTACTGTGTTAGTTGCCAGGGAAAGAGGGTGAATGAAAATATTGTTCCTCACTTAAAGAATCTGCTCTTCACTTTCGTAAGTATAAAAGATGAAACAGTCATTATAGTATAGTACAATATTCTCTAATGCCATGATATAGGCATATTCACTGTATCCCATGAAAATAGGGAGTGAAGCGAGTATTTAAATCAGACTGAGTGATCAGGGAGATGAATTCAGAGCTACTATCGAACTAAGAAAGTAGTGGTGGGAAAGAAGAAAATAGATTTGAGAAATATTTTGAAGTAGAATGGACAGGAATTAGAGACTAATGGTATGGAAGCTCTTATTTAGATCTTATTTAACCAAAGGTGGTCTGAGGGAGTCGAAGGCTTCTACCACAGGAAGAACATCTTTGGAGTCAAAGTAATGAATTTGATTTTGGACATCTTG
Organism: Ailurus styani; assembly: GCA_002007465.1. Lineage (NCBI taxonomy): Eukaryota > Metazoa > Chordata > Mammalia > Carnivora > Ailuridae > Ailurus > Ailurus styani. The sequence goes on along the minus strand of LNAC01000432.1, from coordinate 1,143,483 downwards.
AATTTGATGTGTCTGTGATAAGATGTAAATGGAAATATCTTTAAAAAACAGAATTGGAGGGCGCCTGGGTGGCTCAGTGGGTTGATGCCTCTGCTTTCGGCTCAGGTCATGGTCTCAGGGTCCTGGGATCGAGGCCCGCATCGGGCTCCCTGCTCAGTGGGNAAAAAAAAAAAACAGAATTGGAATTTCACAGACCCGTACCCCTAGGGCAAATAATTAAAAAAAAAATAAAAAATAGAATTGGAATTTAAGAGAGAGGTAGATGCTAAATATAGAGCTTAGGGTGTATTTATCATGTAAATAGATAGTTGAAATCATTAGAATAATTGAGGTCAAGGAAGGGGATCAAAGCCAAATTTGGGAGAATTCCTAAATTTAATTGGAGAAAAGAAGAGAAGTAAACCAAGGAAGTTAGAAGAGGTAGTCAAAGAAATAGGAAACAAACCAAAAGAAAAGTCAGGGAAGTTATGGGAGGAAAATATTTTAAAAGAGGGAATGTTCCATTGTCACAGATGGTAAAAAGGGGCCTAAGGTTTCCATCTTAACTTATAAAATAGATTATCTTCAAATGAATGTTGTGGTTGTGTGTGTGTGTATGTGTGTATAAAGGCATCTTGATCATCATGTTGAAAAGATAAGATACATTTTTCCTTCCTGAAGTATGGAACCTCAAGGTCTTTGTGATAATGGAAACCAAAAAATTGATTGGTAAACCGCTTCAACCAGCGAGACCTGTTCGTCATCTGACTTCTCCCCCTGGTGAGTAATCTAGGGTACATATCTTTAAATATTAATTGTTTAATGGCCAAGTAGTATTTGAAAGGCTGAATAATATATGAAGTAATTATTTATGGTGGGTAAGGAATAATGAAAACTAATAATCTTGTTTGTTTGAAGAATTTAAAAACCAAAGAAAAATACTCTTAATAATCTATGAGTCTACCAGACTAACAAACGTAAGAATAGCTCTTGCCTGAGAACAACTTTGTGTATTTTTTTTTTAACGTCTCATTTTCATGGTTAACTGGCTTCTGCTTTGAACGATACTCTTAATACAAATTGTGCCCTGTGATTATGATCACTACAGAGCAATCATGCTGGAGAGAGAATTTAGCCTTTAAAAAAAATTCCTAACAGCATATAAATGAATGAGTAAATGAATGAATGCAAACAAAACAACTATTACAGATTAAGGCTTTGCTAGGACGTATAGTCTCATTTTTCAGGAAACTTAAACAAAAATTTCTAAAATTAAAGATTTCTTTTGCCTATAAAACTAGTCTTATGGACAAGTTTTTGGAATACTTTTTCCTTAATGGGATTACTAATCTTTTATTGTTTTCATTGTTGACAGAATGTCTTCTGTATTTTAACTTAGGTTTATACATATATGTGTATGTATATCTCCTAAATGATAATGTATATATCTACTAAATATTAATATATAAATATATGTCACTGTCCTATTAAAATACTCTTTATGTGTTCAACTGAGTAACTGCTTAGAAAAAGGAAAAAAATAGCTTTATTGGGTGCAAAGATGAAGCAGAAAAGATAGAAATGACACCAGTTCCTCAGTCTTCTATTTGTTCTTCCATCTTTGGTTCTTACAAGGAAGATCGTCTCTGCTTTGGTCATGTTTCCTTTGAAAAATGACTGTGACTTAGGACAGACAAATGAAATTAGGGATCCTGTGGACCATAACTTTAATAGGGTTGATGCCATCTCCTTCTGTTGTGCTGAAGAAATAGTAGTTTTGGAGCAGGTCACAGATTTTCTCCTGAAGCGGAAGAGTATAAAGCTATTGGCAGCAGCTCCTTTCTGTGACCGGCCTTTTTACAGCACCCTCACTCCCTTATCTGTACAGATTCAGTTTTTCATTTATCCTTTCCTTCCAAGTCTGTTATAGGGGTTGAAGGTAGTGAGCCCATCTCTCATTTAATTATATCCTCTTAAGATCCAGAGAGGAGTAGTTTTATTAGGTAGAAAAGCTTAGTAAATCAGAAATTAATGTTGGCCTTTATCAGTATACTTCTGTACTCCCTGGCTGGCTCACATTTCCCAGATAATTCTACTTTTCTTCAAGACCCAGATAGAGGGGTTCCTGGATGGTTCAGTCAGTTAAGCGTCTGCCTTCAGCTCAGGTCATGATCCCGAGGTCCTGGGATCGAGCCCCACATTGGGCTCCCTGCTCTGTGGGGAGTCGGCTTCTCCCTGTCCCTCTGCCTGCCACTCCCCCTGCTTGTGCTCTCTCTCTGTCAAATGAATAAATAAAATCTTAAAAAAAAAAAGGCCCAGATAGAATTACTTCTTTTTTTTAAAGATTTATTTATTTTAAAGAGAGGGAATTAGAGAAAGACCAAGTTCGATCCATGAGATCATGACCTGAGCTGAAACCAAGAGTTGGACACTAAAGCAACTGAGCCACCCAGGCGTGCCAGAATTATTTCCTTTTGTGAAGCTTTCCTCTATATCACAGAGCCCACTCTGCTGTCACCTAGTATCTTCTCTGTTCCCCTCATATAACTTAATTGTTTTTATTATAGTAATTGTTTATGAGCTTGTCTTTTAAAATAAACCATGCACCATGAACTCTTTTAAAAATCCCTGAACTTTTTCCACACTTACAACCCATCCCCTAACATAGGGGCTTACATTTCATAGTGTTTAATAAATATTTGTTAAGTAAATGAATTATCAGAAAACAGTTCAAAACTACCTAGAATATCTCGATACTTAAGGTTTTTGGGTAGTTGTATATCATTTACTGAAGTAATGGGTATTATAAGTAGTTTCCTTTTTTTCCCTTCTAACAGGAGCAGTATTCCCTTTCAACTTTCAAAATGAATATTCATGCAACACTCAGTGTTTACAAAGTGGAGTTAGCAGAGTAAGTCCTAGAAGTTATAATAAAATGAAGCGTTGCAGACTGGAAAGTAACATTTGTTAGATGGTGTTGTGCTAGGTACTGTGCTAGGTATTTTATATGCTTTTTAAAAAGTTATGATGTATTTCAAGAATATATTAAAGGAAATTTTACCTCTTGTCCAGCATTTTCAAATCTAAACATTTTGCTATATTTGTTTTAGAAAATGTTAAAGAGGGGTACCTGGGTGGCTCAGTTGGTTAAGCATCCAACATTTGATTTTGGCTCAGGTCATGAGAATAGTGTTCATTGTGCAATGGAATCCTATTTCCTGCCATCCCCAGGTGTTGCATTAAATGTGTTCAGTAAGGCTTGTCCCAGAGATGGGCCCAGAGAGGGGGTGGCTGGCCTGAGGGGCACATACCCACATGCCAAGATTCTGATAGGAAGATGAGCTTGAGCTCCAGCCCTGCCATTTCCCAGCCCTGTGACCTTACATGAGTGATTTCTTTCACTTCTCAAAGCCTCAGTTTCCTCATCTGAAAATGGGGCTAATAGCTGTCTTTCTCACAGGTAAGTGTTAGAGGAGGAGGCAGCTTTGAGCCAATGCTTCCAAAATCTTAGCACTGTGTCTGGCATGTAGTAAGTGCTTGCTCCATACATGCAACAGTTTTCCTGGCTGTGCCTGTGGACCGTGCCCCTCCACCATCCCATTTTCTTCTTACCCTCCTCCAAATTATTCTCAATTTGTTATTGTTTCCGTGAATGTATTAGTGCTTTGCTACAACAAATAGAATTATTTTAACTGTTTTATAATTTTATATAAATAGTATTATACCCACATGTGTTTTTGCCATTCTTTCTGCATTTAGGTTTATATTTTAAAATTTCTAATATAATTTTTTGACTAAGTAAAATAATCAAAATTTATAATTGAAAACATATAAAATGGCATTTAGTGAAAAATTTCCCTGCAGTCCCTATCCCCTAGTCACCAACTTCCTCTGATCAGAACTAACCACTGTACCAGTTTCTCACCTAGATCCTTCCAGAAATAGATTATGCATGCACAAGCATTCGTATTCATAACAAATAGAATATTGGGCAACTTTTAAAATGAATAAAGCTGTTCTATATGTGCTGATACAAAAAAATCTTTTTATATATATTAATATATCTTATTTTTTGTTCCATTTTCTGTTGGTGGACTTGGCACTTGTTTCCATTTTATAATAAATGCTACAATAACATCCATACATATGTTATATTTTATACATGTTTGAGAGGTTCTCTGCATTATAAAACTGAAGTAGAAGTACTATGTTAACAGATAATCTTATTTTCAATGTTATTACTTACTGCTAAATTACTCTCCAGAGTGATTTGTATGAGCAATGCAGGAGAGGTCTGATTTTTCTACATCCTTGCCTTGTTATTGTCAGATTTCAATATTTTGTCTTGATTGATTGATTTAATTTGATAGAGAGAGACACAGTGAGAGAGGGAACACAGCAGGGGGAGTGGGAGAGGGAGAAGCAGTTTTCCCGCTGAGCAGGGAGCCCGATGCAGTGCTGTATCCCAGGACCCTGGGATCATGACCTGAGCTGAAAGCAGATGCTTAACGACTGAGCCACCCAGGCACCCCACATTTTATCTTATTTAATGGTAAGAACTCGTTTTTTTTTTTAAAGAATNGAGCCACCCAGGCACCCCACATTTTATCTTATTTAATGGTAAGAACTCGTTTTTTTTTTTAAGATTTTTATTTATTTAATTATTTTCTTTTTTTTCTTTTATTTTTCAGTGTTCTAAGATTCGTTGTTTATATACCACACCCAGTGCTCCATGTAATATGTGCCCTCCTTAATACCCACCACCAGGCTCACCCATCTCCTCTCCCCTCCATAACCATCAGATTTATTTTCTTAACAACTTTCAGTTATACAATACAATATTGTTAACTATATTCACCACACTACATAGGTCTCCTATGTGTCCATCTTTTTGTCAACATCACATTTTACAGACTGCTCTGTGTTTATGATAAGTTTTGATATAAGATAGTGAAAGTTCACTAACTTTAGTCTTTTTCAGATTTATCTCAGCTGTCTAGGTCTTTTGCATTTCCATATAAATTTTAAATGAGCTTGTCAATTTCTACAAAAAAGTCTACTGGAATTTTGAGTCTAAAGATTAATTTTTTTAAAGATTTTATTTATTTATTTGACAGAGAGAGAGAGGTTACAAGTAGGCAGAGAGGGAGGCAGAGAGAGGAGGAAGCAGGTTCCCTGCCAAGCAGGCAGCCTGATGCAGGGCTGGATCCCAGTACCCTGAGATCATGACCTGAGCCGAAGGCAGAGGCTTTAACCCACTGAGCCACCCAGGCCCCCCATATCTAAAGATTAATTTGAGAAGAATTAACATCTTAAAAATATTGAGTCTTCTGATTCATGAACACAGTGTATCTTTCCATTTTTTTATATTTTCTAGCATAGGAGTCTTGAATATCTTTTGTCAAATTTATAAGCATTTCATATTTTTGATACTATTATAAGTGGTTTTTTTGGTAAATTTCAAATTCCACATGCTGAATGGTAGGATACGGAAATAGTATTGGCTTTTGTATATCGATTTTGTTAAATTCACTTTTAGGTCTTATGGTTTTTTTGGTAGAATCTTCCCTCCCATTCATGTTTTATTATGAGAATAATTTTACTGTAGCTTGTACTATAAATACATAATGCATGGCTGTTATTTTTGCTTTCACATGTTATCTTTTAAAGTAACTTAAGAAATTAGAAGAATGAGTTTTATTTCACCTTTATTTACTCCATTTCCAGTGCTCTTAATTTCTTTGTATAAATTCACGTTTCAGTTTGATATTATCTTCCCTCTGCTGAATAACTTCTTTTAACCTCTGTTTTTTATTATTACCTCATAAAAAATACTTAAAAACTTTGATTTGAAACAATAGCTTTTACTCTTTTTCATGGCTCTGTGGGTTGACTGAGCTCAGGTGGCATTTTTCTAAATTCAGTGATGTGGCTGCAGTCAGGTAGCATCTAGGATTGGAGTCATTTAAAGTCTTGACTGGTTAGCCAAATGGCTTACTTAAATGGCTGGCAGTTGTGCTGGCTATTGGCTTAGGGTTCAGCTGCTTCAGTGGAATGGAAGGAACACTTACAAATGGCCTTTCCAAGTGGCTTGGGCTTTTCACAGCTTCATGTCTGGATTCCATGACTAATGTTCTAAAAGATAAGAGGTGGAAGCTGCCAGATTCTTAAGACCTGGAAACCAGAAAAGTGTCATGTCTGCCATATTAGATCTGTCTGAGCAGTCACAGAACTTGCTCATATTCAAGGGGAGGAGATTTACCTGTTGATGGGGGGAGGAATGTCAAAATTTAGTTGCCATCTTTTTATTTATTTAAGAGTAATTTGAGGGACACCTGGGTGGCTCAGTTGGTTAAGCATCCACTCTTGATTTCGGCTCAGTTTGTGATCTCAGTATCCTGGGATTGAGGCCCCTGTTGGACTCTGCTCTCAGCAGAGTTGGCTTGAGATTCTTTCCTTCTCTCTCTCTCCCTCTTCCTTTGCTCTCCTCAACCATAACTCATGCTATCTCTCTTTCTAAAATAAATAAATAAAATCTTAAAAAAAAATCTTTTAAAAACCCCAGTAATTTGAATTTTCCTTCACCTGTATTATCATTTCCTGGCCGTTGCCCATTCCTTATTATAGGCTTTTTTCCCTCCATTGTTTTATAGGAACTCTTGTTTACTACAGAAATTAACTTTGAGTTTTTTTCCTGATTAACTTTGGTTCTAGGAGTGCAGTTTGATATGCATTTACCACTTCTCATTCTCCTTTGTTATCTCAGCGGTGTGCATTTGTTTAAGATGAGTGAAAGGAGCTGAGAACATTTTTGCTATAAATATGAAAAAGCTAAATAGAATAATTGCTATTGTATCATAAATTGCTAAGAGCCTTGACTTAAAAAAAAAAAAAAAGACCTGGTGTTTATTTTGCTTTACTCAAGCCTATTCAATTTTCCATTTCCTAAACTAGCCATGTTACCCCACGCTTCCCAACAGAAAGTTGGTCTTTTCTTCCATAAACATTCATTTTTCACTAGTCAAGCCACTCTAACTACCACTAATCCTCCAAGTATTGTTTAAGTATCATGTAAAGCCCTTCTTGACATTTTTTTTTTATTTGACAGAGCGAGAGATCACAAGTAGGCAGAGAGGCAGGCAGAGAGAGAGGAGGAAGCAGGCTCCCTGCAGAGCAGAGAGCCCGATGCGGGCCTTGATCCCAGGACCCTGGGATCATGACCTGAGCCGAAGGCAGGGGCTTTAATCCACTGAGCCACCCAGGCGCCCCTTCTTGACATTTTTAAAAGACATTTTATTTATTTATTTGACAGAGAAAGAGGCAGCAAAAGAGGGAACACAAGCAGGGGGAGTGAGAGGGAGAAGGAGGCTTCCTGTTGAGCAGGGAGCCCTACGCGATGTGGGGCTCCATCCCAGGACCCTGGGATCATGACTTGAGCCAAAGGCAGACACTTAACAACTGAGCCACCCAGGCGCCCCCCCTTCCTGATATTTTTAAGCCAAGTTTGATACTCCTATTCATTCCTTCCATCACACTTTCTGCATATCTTTATTATAGAATTCTCAAATTTTATTGATTATGTAAGATTGTAAAATTTATAAGATTATGATTTTATTGTAAGATTATAATTGAAGAAATAAAATTTTAATAGATGTACTCTTTTACATGCTATGAAAGATTTGAAATAATCAGTATTTTTAGTTGCTAATATATACAGAAATGACAAAGTACAACTTTTCCCCCAGATTTCTTGAGGTGTGATTGACAAAAATTGAATATATTTAGGTTATACAACATGACTTTTTGTAAAGTATACAACCTGATGATTTAATGCATGTATACATTTTGATGTGATTATAGCAATCAAATTAATTAACACATTCATCACCTCACATAGTTACCAAATTTGTATGTGTGTATGTAGGGGGAACACTTAAGATCTACTCTAGTAGCAAATTTCAAGTATATAATACAATATTATTAATTATAAATATCATGCTGCGTATTAGATCTCTAGAACTTATTTATCTTGTAATTGAACATTTGTATTTTTTGACCAGCATCTTCCCATTTCCCCTATCCTCATCCCCTGGCAAGCACCATTCTATTTTCTCATTTTATGAGTTTAACTTTTTAACATTTCACATATAAGTGAGATCATACAACATTTGCCTTTGTGTCTAGCTTATTTTACTTAGTATAATGTCTTCCAAGTTCATTCATGTTGTAACATATGGCAGGAATTTCTTCTCTTTTTATGGTTGAGTAATAGTCTGTTTATATATTTTTTATCTATCTATCTACCTAATCTATCTACCACATTTTCCTCATCCATTCTAATGTTGATGGATATATAGGTTATGCCCTTATTTTGGTTATTGTGAATAATGCTGCAGTGGATGAACATTGGGAATGCACAGTCTTCAAGACTGTGCTTTTGTTTCCTTTGGATATATACCCAGAAGTGGGATTGCTGGATTTTTCAGTAGTTCTACTTTTAATTTTTTGAAGAACTTCCATACTGTTTTCTAAAATGACTGAACCAGTTTATATTCCCACCAACATTTTACAAGAATTCCTTTTTTCCCCATTTCTTGCCAACACTTATCTCTTTTTGATAACAGCCTTCCTAACAGGTGTGAGGTGGTATCTCATTGTAGTTTTGATTTGCATTACCTTGACAATTTAGCAATGTCAAGCATCTTTTCATGTACCTTGGTCATTTTGTGTGTTTTCTTTGGAAAAATGTATATTCAGGTCCTCTGCCTATTTTTAAATCAGATTATTATTATTACTTTGCTCTTGTGTTGTATGAGATCTTTATATATTTTGGATATTCACCCCATATTGGAAATATGGTTGGCACATATTTTCTCCTATTCAGTAGGTTGCCGTTTTCATTTTTTTGGTTGCTTCTTTTGATGTATAAAAGCTCTTTTGTTTGATGTAGTCCAACTTATTTTTTCTTTTGTTGCTTGTGCCTTTAAAGTCATATCCAAAAGATCATTGCTAAGACCACTCTCAAGGAGCTTTTTCCACGTTTTCTTATGTGGTATATATGGTCTTATATTTGGTTTTGATTCATTTTCAGTTCATTTTTATGTATAGTATAAGTTAAGGATACAATTTCTTTTGCATGTGGATATCCAATTATCTCAACACTATTTTTTTAAGACTTTATTTATTTATTTGAGAGAGAGTGCAAGCCAGAGAGCACAAACAGAGGAAGCAGCAGAGGAAGAGGGAAAAGCAGACTCCTCACTGAGCAGGGAACCTGACGTGGGGCTCCATTCCAGGACCCCAGGATTATGACCTGAACTGAAGGCAACTGCTTAACAGACTGAGCCACCCAGATGTCACTCAACAGTATTTTTTGAAGAGACTATCCCTTCTCCATTGTGTATTCTTGGTTCCCTTATCAAAGATTAGTTGAGTATATGTGTGGGTTTATTTCTGGGTTGTCTATTTTATTCCACAGATTTATGTGTCTTTTAAGTAATCTTTATACCCAACATGGGGCTCAAACTCAACCCTGAGAGTCCCATTATGTGTCTTTTTATGACAGTATTTTAGTGTTTTGATTATTATAGCTTTGTGCCATAGTTTTAAATCAGGAAGTGCGATGCCTCTAGCTTTGTTCTTACTCAAGGTTACTTTGGCTACCCATGGTCTTTTGTTTTTCCATATGAATTTTAGGACTGCTTTACCTATAAAAAATGCTACTGGAATTTTGAAAGGTATTGCATTGAATCTGTAGATCACTTTAGATATTAAGAAAATTATAACTGTATTCTTTAAATCTATGAACATAGGATATCTTCCCATTTATTTATGTCATCTTAAATTTCTTTAGTGTCTTATAATTTTCCTTGTACAAATATTTCACCACTTGGTTAAATTTATTCCTAAGTATTTTCTTCTTTTAGATACTATTTTAAAAAGAGATTATTTCTTAATTTTCTTTTCAGATTACAGTTTACTTTTGAATTTGATTTTAAGTCTTGCATTTTAGTGTTAGTGAAGTATGCCTCTGCTAAAATCTTCAAATTTAAAAAATTAATTTTTAAGAAAGACCATATGGTAGTTCATGTTGTTATTTATTAAATCTAACAGGAAGAGAAATTTTGGAGAAAATCCAAAGATTTTGGAGAAAATCTTTGACATTTTCATGTTTTCCTACCTCTAATTAAAAATAAAGATTTTGCTAAAATTTGATCTTTTTCTGGTAGCTCATTTTGATGACTCAGTATTGTAGCATTATCTCATTATTCTTTATTGTGTCATAGGGCTAGATAAATAATCTGACTTCTTGCAGAGTTGCCTTGGTAGAATTTGTAGATGTTTAAGGAATAGGCTACAACTTGCTACTATGGTGATTGATAGAGCAGAGATGTTCATTTTTCAGGATAGATGTCTTCAGAGAAACCTACCTTAATGAATTATCAGGGTTCAGAGTATGGCCTAATGTTTGCAAACTGATTTTTTTCAGTGTAAGAGAATTACCTTAAGGCTAAATTGTATTAACCAAATTTGTGAAACTGATATATAAAATTAGAAATCCCGTTATTTTATCATGAGAAATCTTACTGTCTTGTGCTGGATATTTTCTTATTGGTTCTACTATTTTATTATATGCGCTAGGGAGATTTATGAGAAGCTAAATTGTTATCAGGGTACTGTTTGGTGAGCATGGAATCAGAAGAGGAGTTAGTTAAAAAATCATGACAAAGTAGTTAAAGATAAATGTGAATATATTTTGTGAGTTTTTTTTGCTTACTTTTAATAAGCTTTCTTACAAGATTGCTTATCCTTTAGACCAGAAATAAGTCTTTTTTTTTTTTAAAAAAGATTTCATTTATTTATTTGACAGAGAGAGAGAGAGATCACAAGTAGGCAGAGAGGCAGGCAGCGGGGTGGGGGAAGCAGACTCCCTGCTGAGCAGAGAGCCCAATGCGGGCCTGATCCCAAGACCCTGAGATCATGACTGAGCCGAAGGCAGAGGCTTAACCCACTAAGCCACCCAGGTGTCCCCAGAAATATGTCTTGACTAATACTTTGATTGTTTAGGAAAATAGCTTTAGATGGTAAAAAAAATAAAAAGTATATTTTCTTTTCTTTTAATAGTGTAAGACGAATGGAATGCAAGCCTTTTCTCAAGGTCATAATGAACAACAGCAACATCAGTCTCCAGTTAAAAAAGGTAAATTTTTACCATAATTCCTAAATTTCATAAGGAAATCTTAGCATTCCTGTTAATAGTTGCCTAGTTGCAAACCTTATGTACATAAGAAATTTTATTAGATTTTTCGGGTTGATTTCAGTCTATATTAGAAATGCTATAGGTTTGACTGCTTTATAGGAGGAAGTATAATAACAAGGCTTAAACAAGATAGAAGCTTATTTCTGTATTTTCTATAATAGCTCATAATTGAGCTGGTATATTCATTCTGCTCTGGTGAAGTATTACTGGACTTTGTCTCATTGCTTTGCCATCTTTAATGTATGGCTCTGTCACATTGACCCAGATGAATGCCTTTCCTTCAGCCACCATATTCCCTGTCTAGCCATCAGGAAAGAGGTAAGGGGAGAGGTAGTTCTCCTTAAAAGTATGACCCATAAGTAGCATCTCTCATTTTCACTTAATATCTCATTGGCCAGAACTTAGTCATGTTATACAAAGCAGACCGGAAAATGTAATCTTTAGCTGTGTAGCCTGCTAATTCTCTTACTGAAGCTGAAGGGAAGAACTGCTCTTGGGGATAACCAGTAGTGTCTCCCACTAATTACTTTTTAATAAAACAAAAATTTATTAATTTAGTTTCCAAATTTTTGTCAGTCTATATAACTTAAAAGTTATGAAAATATTAGCTTTTTCTTCTAATATTTAACTCTATTTCTAAATAAAATGTTTAAATTGTTGCCAGTATTTTTTGTTTTGTTTTTTGATATTGGCAGCCTATTTTGGAAAATAAGAATTTAGGTCTTCCACATCAGTTCCCTCACTTCTTCACCCTTCTATCTTCCCTCCCTACCATATAATTATTTCACAAGTTTCAGTTTTAACTGAATTACCACTCTTTATATAAATATAGTTGCTCAGCCAAGAGGCGCATATCTATTTCATACAGTCCATAATTTTTCTTGGAGCTAATGTTTGTGTTGTTTTTCTATGCAACTGCTATTAACTTTTTCCCTTAAATGCTCCAAGAACTCTGCCACACTTACCTATAATATTTTTCTTATGCACAAATATATCAGTTGGTATTTTTTTCCCGTTGAGGATACTTCTTTCAGAATCCTCCATTATCCTGTTCCAGTATGGACTGTTTACTCTTCAGTACTGTTGTCCTGGAATATACTTTTATTCTTATCTTGGGATATCCCATTGCAATTATTTGGTTTCTTTCTTCTTTGAATTTTTATTTTATTATTTTATTTTTATTTTTATTTAAGAGAGAGCACACGAGCTGGTGGAGGAGCAGAGGTGGAGGGAGAAAGGATCTCAAGCAGACTCTGTGCTGAGTGTGGAGCCCCATGTAGGGTTCAAACTTACGGCACTGAGATCATGACCTAAGTTGAAATCAAGAGTTGTCTGCTTAACCACTGAGCCATCCAGGCACATCTTCTTTCTCCTTTTTAAACTGAAGTATAATTCACCATTTAAACCATTTTAAAATGTGTAATTTGGTGGCTTTTAGTACAATATTGTACAAACATCACCACTATCTAGTTCCAGAACATTTTTACAATCCCAAAAGGAACCTCATACCCCTTAAGTAGTCATTTTCTGTTCTCCCATTTGCCCAGCCACTGACAAACCCTAATCTGCTTTTGGTCTTAATGGATATACCTATTCTGGACATCTCTAATGGAATTATATTATATGTGACCTTTTGTGTCTGGCTTCTTTCACTTACCAGAAGATTTTCAAGGTGAATCCATGTGTAGCATGTATCAGTACTTCATTCCTTTTTATGGCTAAATGATATTTTCTTGTATTGATATGTCACATTTTGTTTAACTTTCAGTTGATGGATATTTGGGTTGTAAACTTTTTAGCTATTAATGAATGTTACTTTGAATATTTGTGGACAGGTGTTTGACCACCTGTTTTCACTTCTCTTGGATATACACCTGGGAATGGACTTGACAAATCAGGTGGTAATTCTGTGTTTAATTTTTTTGAGGAACTGCCAAACTATTTTCCACAGTGGCTATACAATTTTATATTCCCAATAGCAGTGCGTGAGGGTTCCAATTTTTTTAGTCTTTTTTATGATCTTTTTAAAATTTTTTTATTTTTTAAATTTTTAAAAAAGATTTTATTTATTTGAGAGAGAGCAAGTGAGAGAGACCACGAGCATGAGAGCACAAGCATGGGGAGGGGTGGAGGGTGAAAGAGAGGCAGAGTCCCCGCTGAGCAGGGAGTCCCATGTGAGCCTCGATCCCAAGACCCTGGGATCATGACCTGAGCTGAAGGCAGACACTTAACTGACTGAGTCACAGAGGCACCCCTAGGATCTTTTTGTACTGTAGTCATTCCAGTGGGTGCGAAGTGGTGTTTCATTGTGATTTTGATTTACATTTCTCTAATGACTAATGATTTTGAGTGTCTTTTCATGTGCTTATTAACCATTTGTATTTTTTTTTGGAGAAAGGTCTATCCAAGTTATTTTCTTTTTGTGGTTGAGTTACGAATTTTGGATACTAGATTTTCATCTCTTTTCTCTCTGTTAGTACCCTCCCCTCACCTGCATACTCACTTCCTTTCTTCCCCTCCATATATATATATACACACACACACACACACACACACACACAAATACACATACACACACACTTAGGTGTTTATAAGGTATTTCAGATACATATATTAGACTTTTATCAGATGTATGATACTAGGCTCTTATCAGATATATACTCATCAGATGTATAATTTACACGTTTTGTCCTACACTAGAGTTTCTTTTCATTCTCTTGATAGTGTACATATCTGTACAAATTTTAAAAAATTCGATGAAGTCTAGTTTCTTTTTTCTTTTATTGCTCATGGTTTTGATGTCATTTCTAAGAAATCATTGCCAAATTTCAAGTCATGGAGATTTACCCCTATGAGTTTTATAGTTTTAGCTCTTACATTGAGGTCTTTCTTTTCTATTTTTTTTTTAAGATTTTATTTATTTATTTGACACAGAGAGGGATCAGATCACAAGTAGGCAGAGAGAGAGGAGGAAGCAGGCTCCCCACTGAGCAGGGAGCCCGATGTGGGCCTCTATCCCAGGACCCTGGGATCATGACCTGAGCCGAAGGCAGAGGCTTTAACCCACTGAGCCACCCAGGCGCCCTTTCTTTTCTATTTTGAATTAGTTTTTATATATGGTGTTAAGTATAAGCCCAAATTCAATTTTTTTTCCCCTTGGATATCCAGTTGTCTCATCACCATTTGTCAGACTATTTTTTCTCCTTTGGATGATCTTGGCACCTTTGTTGAAAATCATTTGAGGATAGGAGTATATATTTATTCCTCGACTATCAGTTTCGTTTCCTTGATCTATATGTCTATCCTATACTAGTACCACGTTGTTTTAATTACTATAGCTTTATATAAGTTTTGAAATTGGGAAGTGTGAGTCTTCAACTTTGTTCTTTTTCAAGGTTGTTTTGGTTATTTGGGGTTTCTTGCAATTTCATGTAATTTTTAGGATCAGCTTTTCCATTTCTGCAAAAATCCACCTTTTCTTTCAAAAGGAATTTTGATAGGGATGATAGTGAACTTGTAGATCACTTTGGGGGATTATAACAATATTAAAATTTTCAATCCATGAACATGGGGTATGTTTCCATTTATTTCCATCTTTATTTTATTTTGGTTTTCAGTGTATAAGCCTTGTACCTCATCAATTAAATTTACTCCTAATTATCTTTCGTCATGATAATGGAACTATTTCCTTTTTTTTTTTGGAACTGTTTTCTTAATTTCCTTTTTGGACTATTCATTGATAGTGTAGAAAATACAACTGATTTTGTGTGGGGACATCACTCTGAGCTTGCAGAAATAAAAAGGATTATAAGAAAATATTGCAAACAGTTAAGTGTATACCAGCAAATTAGATGACCTAGGAGCAATAGAAAAATTACTAAAAACATAGAAATTACCCAAACTTCCTTAAGATAAAATAGAATATCTAAATAAACACATAGACAGGTGGAGATTGAATTTGTTAAAAAAAATCTCCTAACGAAGAAAAGTCCAGGATTTGATGGCTTCACTGGTGAATTCTACCAAATGTTTAAAGAAGAATTAACACCACTTTTTCAAACTCTTCCAAAAAATTGAAGAGGAACACTTTTCAACTATCCTGTTAGGCCAATATTACTCTGATACCAAAGCCAGACAAAGACATCCTGTGAAGAGAAAACCATTATAGATCAATAATCCTTAGAATTTAGGTATAAAAATACCAACAAACCAAACCTAGCAGAATAGTAAAAAGATGATATATCATGGCCATGAGGGATTAATCCTAGGAATGCAAGGGTGGTTCAACGTGTGAAAATCAATTTGTATAATACACCCCATTAACAGAAGGCAGGGACAAAAAAAAATACATCACCATCTGTATTGTTGCAGAAAAAGCATTTTATAAAATCTTAATACCCTTTCTTAATAAACACTCTCAGAAAGCAAGAAATAAAAGGGAGTTTCCTCAACACAATAAAGGGTATTTATGAAAAGCCCATAGCTAACATCACAGTGGTGAAAGACTGCAAGTTTTCCCCCACTAAGATCAAGAGCAAGTCAAGGATACCCACTTTTACCATTTTCATTCAACATTATACTGGAAGTGCTAGCCAGAAAAATTAGTCAAGAAAAAGAAAAGACATTCAAATTGGAAAGGATGAAGTAAAGTTATCTTAATTCATAGATGACACAGTCTTATGCATAGAAAATCCTGAAGTGTAGTGCCTGTAAAAAATTAGTAGAGCTAATAAATGAATTTGGTAAAGCTGTAGGATACAAATAAGTTGAGTTTATTTTACTTATTTTTGTAAGTTGAGTTTTTTTCCTAGTTGATCTTTGTCAATTTTGATACTTTAAAATAATCAACTTTTGATTTGTTGATTTGTTGTTTTTCTATCTCTATTTCATTTCTTTACTCTCATCTTTATTATTTAATTCATTCTGCTAGCTTTTGATTTAGTCTGCTCTTCTTTTTCTAGTTCCTTAATGTTTGATGTTAGGTACTGATTCGAGCTATTCTTTTTTAATATTGGCATTTGTAGTTATCAGTTTTGCTCTGACCACTGCTTTTTCTGTATCCTTTAAATTTTGGTATGTTGTGTCTTTGTTTTCTTTTGTCTAAAAGTATTTCTTAGTCCTCTGTTATTTATTCTTCGAACCAGTGGTTTAAGAGTATGCTTTTAACTTCCACGTATTTGTGAAGTTTCCAGTTTTACTTCTGTTATTGATTTCTACTTTCATTGCTTTATAGTCAGGGATATTTTGTATGATACCATTGTTTTTTAAATATATTAAGACTTATTCTGTAACCTAACATGGTGCATCCTGGAGAAAGTTTCATGTGTACTTCAGAAGAATGTACGTTCTGATATTTTTGAATGAACTGTTCTGTATTTGTTAGGTTTAGTTGGTTTATAGTGTTTGTTTCCTTGTTGATCTTCTGTCTAGTTTTTCTATTCATTATTGGAAGTGGGGTCCTTAGAGTCTCCAGCTGTTACTATTAAATTCTGTGTGTGCCTCCAGTTCTGTCAGTTTTCCCTTCTGGTGTTAGGTAATATATGTTCATAATTGTTATCATTTTAATGAATTGACACTTTTATCATTGTATAATGATTTTTGCCTTAAAGTTTTTGTCTATTATTAGTATACCTACTCCAGCTCTCTTTTTGTTATTGCCTGCATCAAATATCTTTTTCATTCATTCACTTTTTTTTTAAAGATTTTATTTATTCATTTGACACAGAGAGAGAGATTACAAGTAGGCAGAGAGGCAGGCAGAGAGAGAGGAGAGAGGAGGAAGCAGGCTCCCTGCCGAGCAGAGAGCCCGATGTGGGCCTCAATCCCAGGACCCTGGGGTCATGACCTGAGCCGAAGGCAGCAGCTTTAACCCACTAAGCCACCCAGGTGCCCTCATTCATTCACTTTTAACTTATTTTTGTGATTGGGTCTAAAGTGAGTATCTTCAGACAGCATGTATTTGGATGATATTTTTAATCCATTCTACCGCTCCCTGCCTTTTAATTAGAGTGTTTATGACTGACATTTAATTATAATTACTAATAAAGAAGGACTAACTCCATCCATTTTGCTATTTGTCTTTTATACATCTTGTATCATTTTTGTTTTTCATTTCCTCCATTAATACCTTCTTTTGTGTTTAATAGATTTTCCTGTATCATTTTTATTTCCTTTTCATATCCCTTATTATATATTTTGAAGTTATTTTCTTAGTAGTTGCATAGGGAAATTATTGAATTTACAACAATCTAGTATGAATTAATATCAATTTAGTTTTAATATTATACAAAATTTTCCCCTATATAGTATCATCCACCTTACAATGCCATGGTCACAAATTCCATCTTCAAATGTTGTGTACTCTTTTAACCTAGTTTTATAATTCTGCAATTTTATCTGTTGTCTTTCAAGTCATACAAAAATAAAGGGGCGTTAAATCCAAAAATTCATTGATACTAGTTTTTAATTTGTCAATAGAATTAGGTTTACTGTGTTTACTTCTCAATGTGGATTCCAGTTACTTTGTACTTTCTTATTTCAACTTAAAGGATTTGCTTTAGCATTTTTTCTAAGGCAAGGATTATCTTATCACAGTTTACTTATAATGCTTATCAGTGTGAATCTGTTTGAGTGTATTCAGTTTGTAGCTCATTGAGCTTCTTTGTTGTGTCAGTGTATGTATTTCATCAAATCTGGGGAGTTTTCTGCCTTCCTTCCTGTCTTCCTGCCTGCCTTCCATCCTTCCATCCTTCCTTCCATTTATTGACATATAATGTATTATTTGCTCCAGGGGTACAGGTCTGTAAATCATCAGGCTTACACATTTCACAGCACTCCCCATAGCACAAACCCTCTCCAATGTCCATAACCCAGTCACCCTATCCCTACCTTCCCTCCCGCCCCCAGCAACCCTCAGTTTGCTTCGTGAGATTAAGTCTCTTACGGTTTGTCTCCCTCCCAATCCCATCTTGTTTCATTTTTTTCCCTCCCTATCCCCCATGACCCCCCACCCTGCCCCTCAAATTCCTCATATCAGAGGGATCATATGATAATTCTTTCTCTGATTGACTTATTTTGCTTAGCATAATACGTTCTAGTTCCATCTGCATCATTGCAAATGTCAAGATTTTGTTTCTTTTGATGGCTGCATAGTATTCCATTGTATATATTTACCACATCTTTATCCATTCACCTGTTGATGGACATCTAGGTTCTTTCCATAGTTTGGCTATTGTGGACATTGCTGCTGTAAACATTCAGGTGCATGTGCCCCTGAGGATCACTACATTTGTATCTTTAGGGTAAATTCCCAGTAGTGCGATTGCTGAGTCATAGGGTAGCTCTATTTTCAACTTTTTGAGGAACCTCCATACTGTTTTCCAGAGTGGCTGCATGAGCTTGCATTCCCACCAACAGTATAGGAGGGTTCCCCTTTCTCCACATCCTCGCCAATATCTGTCGTTTCCTGACTTGTTGATTTTAGCCATTCTGACTGGTGTGAGGTGGTATCTCACTGTGGTTTTGATTTGTATTTCCCTGATGCTGAGTGATATTGAGCACTTTTTCATGTGTATTCTTTGGATGTCGTCTTCGGAGAAATGTCTGTTCATGTCTTCTGCCCATTTCTTGATTGGGTTATTCTATGGGTGTTGAGTTTGATAAGTTCTGTATAGATTTTGGATACTAGCCTTTATCTGATATGTCATTTGCGAATATCTTCTCTCATTCTGTCAGTTGTCTTTTGGTTTTGTTGACTGTTTCCTTTGCTGTGCAGAAGTTTTTGATCTTGATCAACTCCCAGTAGTTCATCTTTGCCCTGGCTTCCCTTGCCTTTGGTGATGTTTCTAGGAAGGAGTTGCTGTGGCTGAGGTCGAAGAGGTTGCTACCTGTGTTTTCTTCAAGGATTTTGATGGATTCCTTTCTCACATTGAGGTCTTTCATCCATTTTGAGTCTATTTTTTGTGTGGTGTAAGGAAATGGTCCAGTGTCATTCTTCTGCATGTGGCTGTCCAATTTTCCCAACACCATTTGTTGAAGAGACTGTCTCTTTTTCCATTGGACATTTTTTCCTGATTTGTTGAAGATTAGTTGACCACAGAGTTGAGGGTCCGTTTCTGGGCTCTCTATTCTGTTCCACTGATCAATGTGTCTGCTTTTGTGCCAGTACCCCTACTGTCTTGATGATTATTGCTTTGTAATAGAGCTTGAAGTCTGGAATTGTGATTCCACCAACTTTGGTTTTCTTTTTCAACATTCCTCTGGCTCTTCAGGGTCTTTTCTGGTTCCATATAAATTTTAGGATTATTTGTTCCATTTCTTTGAAAAAAAAGTGATGTTATTTTGATGGGGATTGCATTAAATGTGTAGATTGCTCTAGGTAGCATAGACATTTTCACAATATTTGTTCTTCCAATCCATGAGCATGGAACATTTTTCCATTTTTTTTGTGTCTTCCTCAATTTCTTTCATGAGTACTTTATAGTTTTCTGAATACAGATTCTTTGCCTCTTTGGTTAGATTTATTCCTCGATATCTTATGGTTTTGGATGTAATAGTAAATGGGATTGACTCCTTAATTTCTCTTTCTTTTGTCTTGTTGTTGGTATGTAGAAATGCAGCTGATTTCTGTGCATTGATTGTATATCCTGCCACTTTACTGAATTCTTGTATGAGTTCTAGCAGTTTTGGAGTGGAGTCTTTTGGGTCTTCCACATAAAGTATCATATCATCTGCAGAGAGTGAGAATTTGACTTCTTCTTTGCTGATTCGGATGCCTTTTATTTAATTTTTTTTGTTTTCTGATTGCTGGGGCCAGGACTTCTAGTACTATGTTGAATAGCAGTGGTGATAGTGGACATCCCTGCCATGTTCGTGACCTTAGGGGAAAAGCTCTCAGTTTTTCCCCCATTGAGAATGATTTTTCATCAATGGCTTTGATGATATTGAGGTATGTACCCTCTATGCCTACACTGTGAAGGGTTTTGGTCAAGAAAGGATGCTGTACTTTTTCAAATGGTTTTTCAGCATCTATTGAGAGTATCATATGGTTCTTGTTCTTTCTCTTTATTAACGTATTGTGTCACATTGACTGATTTGTGGATGTTGAACCAACTTTGCAGCCCAGGAATAAATACCACTTGGTTGTGGTGAATAATCCTTTTAATGTACTGTTGGATCCTGTTGGCTAGTATTTTGATGAGAATTTTTGCCTGTGTTCTTTAAGGATATTGGTCTATAATTATCCTTTTTTGATGGGGTCTTTGTCTGGTTTTGGGATAAGGTAATGTTGGCCTCATTAAATGAGTTTGGAAGTTTTCCTTCCATTTCTATTTTCTGGAACAGTTTCAGCAGAATAGGTATTAATTCTCTTTAAATGTTTGGTAGAATTCTCCTGGAAACTGTCTGGCCCTGGGCTCTTGTTTTTTGGGAGGATTTTGATGACTGCTTCAATCTCCTTACTGGGTATGGGTCTGTTCAGGTTTCCTGTTTCTTCCTGGATCAGTTTTGGTAGTTTATATGTCTCTAGGAATGCATCCATTTCTTCCAGGCTGTCAAATTTGCTGGTGTAGAGTTGCTCATAATATGTTCTTATAATTGTTTGTATTTCTTTGGTGTTTGTTGTGATCTCTCCTATTTCATTCATGATTTTATTAATTTGGGTCATTTCTTTTTTCTTTTTGAGAAGTCTGGCCAGGGGTTCATCAATCTTATTAATTCTTTTATTTTTTTATTTTTTTAATTTTTATTTTTTTAAAAGATTTTATTTATCCATTTGACACAGAGAGAGAGGTCAGATCACAAGTAGGCAGAGAGGCAGACAGAGAGAGAGGAGGAAGCAGGCTCCCCGCTGAGCAGAGAGCCCGATGCAGGCCTCGATCCCAGGACCCTGAGATCATGACCTGAGCCGAAAGCAGAGGCTTTAACCCACTGAGCCACCCAGGCGCCCTTATTAATTCTTTTAAAGAACCATCTCCTAGTTTGGTTGATTTGTTCTACTGTTCTTTTGTTTTGTATTTCATTGATTTCTGCTCTGATCTTTATTATTTTTCTTCTCCTGCTGGGTTTAGGCTTTCTTTGCTGTTCTTTCTCCAGCTCCTTTAGGTATAGGGTTAGGTTGTGTACTCGAGACGTTTCTTGTTTCTTGAGAAAGGCTTGTATTGCTGTGTACTTTCCTCTTAGGGCTGCCTTTGCTGTGTCCCAAAGATTTTGAACAGTTGTGTTTTCATTTGTTTCCATGAATTCTTTTAAATTCTTCTTTAATTTCCTGGTTGACCCATTCATTCTTTAGTAGGATGCTCTTTAGCCTCCATGTATTTGAGTTCTTTCCAACTTTCTGCTTGTGGTTGAGTTCTAGTTTCTGAAAATATGCAGGGAATGATCCCAGCCTTTTGGTACCAGTTGAGACCTGATTTGTGACCCAGGATGTGATTTATTCTGGAGAGTGTCCCATGTGCACTAGAGAAGAATGTGTATTCTGTTGTTTTGGGATGAAATGTTCTAAACATATCTGTGATGTCCAACTGGTCCAGTGTGTCATTTAAAGCCTTTATTTCCTTGTTGATTTTCTGCTTATCTGATCTGTCCATTTCAGTGCGGGGAGGTGTTAAAGTCCCCTGTTGTTATTGTATTATTGTTGATGTGTTTCTTTGATTTTGTTATTAATTAGTTTTTGTTATTAATTGGTTTATATAATTGGCTGCTCCCATGTTAGGGGCATAGATATTTTAAATTGTTAGATCTTCTTGTTGGACAGATCCTTTAAGTATGATATAGTGTCCTTCCTCATCTCTATTACAGTCTTTGGCTTAAAATCTAATTTATCTGCTATAAGGATTGCCACCCCAGGTTTCTTTTGATGTCCATTAGCATGGTAAATTGTTTTCCAACCCCTCATTTTAAATCTGGAGGTGTCTTTGGGTCTAAAATGAGTTTCTTGTAGACAGTGTATCGATGGGTCTTGTTTTTTTATCCATTCTGATACCCTGTGTCTTTTGATTGGGCATTTAGCCCATTTACAGGGTAACTATTGAAAGATATGAATTTAGCACCATTGTACTGCCTGTAAGGTGACTTACTGTATATTGTATCTGTTCCTTTCTGGTCTGTTACTTTTAGGCTCTCTCTTTGTTTAGAGGTCCCCTTTCAATATTTTCTGTAGGACTGGTTTGGTGTTCGCAAATTCCTTTAGTTTTTGTTTGTCCTGGAAGCTTTTTATCTCTCCTTCTATTTTCAATGACAGCCTAGCTGGGATACAGTGCTCTTGCCTGCATATTTTTCTCCTTTAGTGCTCTGAATATATCTTGCCAGTTCTTTCTGGCCTGCCAGGTCTCTGTGGATAGGTCTGCTACCAATCTAATATTTCTACCATTTTATGTTACAGAGCTCTTGTCCCAAGCTGGTTGCAGGTTTTTCTCTTTGTCAGTAAGACTTGTAAATTTTACTATTAGATGATGGGGTGTAGTCCTATTTTTATTGATTTTGAGGGGGATTCTCTGTGTCTCCTGGATTTTGATGCTTGTTCCCTTCACCAAATTAGGGAGATTCTCTATTATAATTTGCTACAATATACCTTCTGCCCCCCTCTCTCTTTCATTTTCTTCTGGGATCCCAATTATTCTGTTTCATCTTATGTTATCACTTATCTCTGGAATTTTTGCCTCATGGTCCAGTAGTTGTTTGTCTCTCTTTTGCTCAACGTCTTTATTTTCTGTCATTTTGTCTTCTATATCACTAATTCTCTCTCCTGCCTCATTTATTTTAGCAGTAAGAGCCTCCATTTTTTATTGCATCTCATTAATAGCTTTTTAAATTTCAACTTGGTTAGATTTTAGTTCTTTTATTTCTCCAGAAAGGGATTTTATTTCTCCAGAAAGGGATTCTCTAATATCTTCCAAGCTTTTTTGAAGTCCAGCTAGCACCGTGATAATCATCATTCTGAACTCTAGTTTTGACATATTACTAATGTCTGCATTGATTAGGTCTCCAGTCATCGATATTGCCTCTTGTTCTTTTTTTTGTGGTGAGTTTTCTGCCTTGTCATTTTATCCAGATAAGAATAGATGAATGAGAGAACAAAATACTAAAAGGGTAATAACGGGGACGCCTGGGTGGCTCAGTCCTTAAGCATCTGCCCTTGGCTCAGGTCATGGTCCCAGGGTCCTGGGATTGAGCCCCAAATCGGGCTCCCTGCTCAGCCAGGAGTCTGCTTCTCCCTCTCCCACTCCCCCTGCTTGTGTTCCCTCTCTTACTGTGTCTCTCTCTGTAAAACAAATAAAATCTTAAAAAAAAAAAAAAGGGTAACAACGACCCCAGAAATATATACACTAACCAATTCAAAAGAGACCCGAAACTGGGGGGAGAAGAAACGGGGGAAAATAAACAGGAAAAAAAATCTATATCTATATATCTGTATCTATTAGACTGGTGAATTGAAAAGAGCCACACACTTGGTTGTGGGTGTATTTTGGTCTGTTAGAGGAAACTAGATCCAAAATTTTAAAGAAAAAAATTGTATGTAGGGCGCCTGGGTGGCTCAGTGGGTTAACGCCTCTGCTTTCGGCTCAGGTCATGATCTCAGGGTCCTGGGATCGAGGCCCGCATCAGGCTCCCTGCTCAGCAGGTAGCCTGCTTCCCCCTCTGCCTGCCTCTGCCTCCTTGTGATCTCTCTCCCTCTGTGAAATAAATAAATAAAATCTTAAAAAAAAATTGTATGTATATACAAAATAAGGGTAAACACAATGAAGGGATGGAATATAATTGTAAAGCTGAAAATTAAAAAAGATTCTAAAAAAGGAATTGTTAAGAAGTTGGTTGAAAAAAGAAAAAAAGAAAATGTTATCAGGCTGGAGACTAGAACAAAACCATGTGCTAGATTTAGGGTTTATTTTGATTTATTAGAAAAAATTGTATCCCAAAATTTTAAAGAAAAAATACACCCTATATGTATATAAAAAATAAGGTTAAATACAATGAAAAGATAAAATACAAGTGTAACTATGAAAATTAAAAGATTTTCAAAAGGGTATTGATAAGATAAAATAGTCAAAAATATTAAAATAGGAAAGAGGAAAAAATAAAAAAAAAAACAGAGAAAAAATTCAAAGAAGTTAACTTTGAAAGACTAAAGGATTATGGGGGAAAGCCATGAATTCTATGCGTTGCTTTCCCCTAGCTCTGGAGTTCCACAATTCTCAGTGATCGGTGATTCGTCTTGGCTGGATGCTCTTGCTGATCTTCTGGGGGTGGGGCCTGTTGTAGTGATTCTCAAGTGTCTTTGCCTAAGGTGGAATTGCACCACCCTTGCCAGGGGCCAGGCTAAGTAATCTGCTCGGGTTCTGCTCTCTGGAGCTTTTGTTCCCTGAACGCTTTCCCTATAGCTTTGTAGGATGGAGCGGAAATGGCAGCCTCCCAGTCTTCAACCCAGAGGTGCTGAAGGCTCGGGGCCCCACTCCTTAGTGTTCTCTCAGAGAAAAGCAGTCCGTCCCTCCTGTCTCCCTTGTCTCCAGCCCCACTACATTCTCACCCAGCCTGTGCCCAAGCATTTCTATCCCTGGCATATGGCCCCATTTGGAGTCTCCAAACCCAGCAGAGTCCTGCAGTGTGCTCCCATGCCGCTCCTCCCAGAAGAGGAAGGAGGGGGTCTTTCTGGATCTGCCACTTGTGAGGTCCCTGCTCAAGGAGCAGTGGCCTGACTGTGCCTTGATCACAGTTTAAGGTAATCCCGAGGTGAGAGACTCCTTCCTCGGCTCGGCTCCGTCTCTGCAGCCAACTTCCCCACTCTGATACCTGGGAGCTCTGTTGTGCTCAGACACCCTTGGTCTTTTTGTGTCCTTGCGGGTCCTGAGAGCACACTGTCCCCGAGAGGGCTCCCTCACACCCCCCCCCCGCCCTGCTTAGCCTCTGAAGCGACATCTCTCAGTGGAGCAGACTTCTAAAAGTTCTGATTTTGTGCTCTGCTGCTCTCTCACTTGCCGGGAGCTGGCCCCTCCCCCTGTGGTCTATCTTCCCCTCGCTTCAGATTCACTTCTCTGCCAGTCCTACCTTCCAGAAAGTGGTCAATTTTCTGTTCCTAGGATTTCTGCTCTTCTCTTCAATCTCCTGTTGAATTTGTAGGTGTTCAGAATGGTTTTATCTTTCTCAGTTTCTTTATTCTCCATTATTTGGTCTTCTATATCACTAATTCTCTCTTCTGCCTCACTTATCCTAGCAGTAAGAGCCTCCATTTTTTATTGCACCTCATTAATAGCTTTTTTGATGTCAACTTGGTTAAACTTTAGTTTTTTTACTTCTCAAGAAGGGATTTTATTTCTCCAGAAAGGGATTCTCTAATATCTTCCATGCTTTTCTGAAGCCCAGCTAGCACCGTGATAATTGTCATTCTGAACTCTAGTTCTGACATATTACTAATGTCCGCATTGATTAGGTCCCTAGTCATCAGTACTGCCTCTTTTTCTTTTCTTTTCTTTTTTTTTTTATGGTGAGTTTTTCTGCCTTGTCATTTTATCCAGATAAGAATAGATGAATAAGAGAACAGAATACTAAAAGGGTAGCAATGACCCCAGAAAAATATGCACTAATCAAATCATAAGAGAGCCAAAGCCAGGGGGAAAGAAGGAGCGGGGGAAATANGTGTGTGTGTGTGTGTGTGTGTGTGTGTGTGTGTATAATATTATATATTATTGTATACACACATACACAGATATAGATATAGATATACATATACATACATATATATATTTGGTGAGTAGAACAGAGCCACACACTTGATTTGGGGTATATTTTGGTCCATTAGAAGAAACTAGCTCCAAAATTTTAAAGAAAGAAAAACTTATATATACACAAAAGTAAGGGTAAACATGATGAAGGGATGGAATAGAATTGTAAAGCTGAAAATTAAAAAAAAAAATTCTGAAAAAGGAATTGATAAGTTGGTTGAAAAAAGGAAAAATAAAAAACCAAAGAATATGATCAGGCTGGAGACTAGAATGAAGCCATTTACTAGATTTAGGGTATATTTTGATCTATTAGAAGAAATTGTATCCCAAAATTTTAAAGAAAAGAAAACCTATATGTATAAAAAAAATAAGGTTAAATACAATGAAGGGATAAAATATGACTATAGCAATGACAATTCAGTAAGATTTTTAAAAAGGTATTGATAAGATAAACAAGTTAAAAACATTAAAATAAGAAAGGAAAAATTTTTTAAAAGAATAAGGAAAAAATAAATTTTAAAAATTTAATTTTGATAGACTAAAGAATCATGGGGGAAAAGCCATGAACTCTCTGTGTTTCTTTCCCCTAGCTCT
The DNA here is from genome assembly GCA_002007465.1 of Ailurus styani. NCBI lineage: Eukaryota > Metazoa > Chordata > Mammalia > Carnivora > Ailuridae > Ailurus > Ailurus styani. Next base: position 1,116,936 of record LNAC01000432.1, on the reverse strand, counting down.
GGAGTTCTGCAGTTCTCATTGATTGGTGAACTTGGTCTTGGCTGGATGTTCTTGCTGATCTTCTGGGGTGGGGCCTGTTGAAGTGATTCTCAAATGTCTTTGCCCAAGGCGGAATTGCACAGCTCTTGCCAGGGGCCAGGCTAAGTAATCTGCTCAGGTTCTCTCTTGAAACTTTTGTTCCCTGAATGCTTTCTGTACAGCTTTGGAGGACGGGAATGAAAATGGCAGCCTCCCAGTAACTCTGTAGGAGCCAAAAGCTCAGGGCCCCACTCCTCAGCGTGCCCTTAGAGAAAAGCAGTCAAACCCTCCTGTCTCCCTGGTCTCTGACCGCACTCTGAACTTGCCTGGCCTGTGACTGATGGTTTCTATCTCTGGCGCATGGCCCTGTTGGGAGCCTCCAAATTCAGCCGATTCCTGCCATGCACTCCAGCGCTGCTCCTTCTGGAGGAGGAAGGAGGGGGTCTCTCTGGATATGCCACCTGTGGGGTGCCTGCTCAAAGGGCAGTGGCCCAACAGTCTCTTGGATCACAGTTTAAGGTAATCCTGAGTTCTGAGCCCACTCCTCGGTTCCATCTCTGCAGCCGGCTTCCCTGCTCCGATACCTGGGAACTCTGCCACCCTCAGACACCCCTGGTTTTTTTGTGTGCCTGTAGTCCTGAGACCATACTGTCCCTGTGAGGACTCCACCCCCGCTTAGCCTCTGGACTGACGTCCCTCAGTGGAGCAGACTTCTAAAAGTTCTGATTTTGTGCTTTGCTGCTCTACAGCTTGCCGGGGTCCTGCCCCTCCCTCTCCATGGTCTCTCTTCCTGTCTCTTTAGATTCACTTCTCTGCAAGACCTACCTTCTGGAAAGTGGCCAATTTTCTATTCCTAGAATTGCTGCTCTTCTTCTATCTCCTGTTGAGTTTGTAGGTGTTCAGAATGGTTTGATAACTAACTGGCTGAACTCCTGGGACCTGATGATATTTTGGTCTCCTATTCCTCCGCCATCTTGTTTCTGCCATTATTTCTTAAAATATTTTTTTGTCCTTTCCCTCTCACCTCTCCTCCTGTGATTCCCATTATACCATTTGTTGGTATTCTCACCGTGCTCCCACAAATATCTTAGATTCTGTTCATTCTTCTTCATTTTTTTTTTCTATTTCTCAGACTGGGTAATGTCAGTTGACTTTATATTTGCTCAGTCTTTCTTCTGCCTGCTCATATCTGCTATTGAACCATTCTAGTGAAGTTTTCACTTTGCTTATTGTACTTTTTTCCCCCAGAATTTGTTTGGTTCCTTTTTATAATTTTTATTTCTTTATTAACATTTTCTGTTTGGGAAGACACTTTCTTATGGTTTCCTTTAGTTCTTTGAGCATACTTAAAATAATTTAAAGTCTTTTTCTAGTAAATCCAATATGTCTGCATCCTCAGAGAAAGTTTCTATTAATTTATTTTTTTCTTATGTACGGGCCATATTCTTTCTTCATTCTTTGCATGCGTTTTATTTTGTTGTTGTTTTTGAAAATTGAGTGTTTTGAGTATAATGTATTAATTCTGGAAATCGTATTTTCTCCCTTTTTAAGGGTCTGTTGTTGCTCCTTGTTGTAATTTTTGTTGTTTCTCTGGTCACTTTTGTGAACTAATGTTGTAAAGTCTATGTTTGTTATATGTGGCCACTCAAATCTCTGCTGTGATATCTTCATGGTCAGCTAATGATTTGGCAAAGAATTCCTTCAATACCTAGAACCAAAAAACAGAAAAGGAAAAAAAAAACCTCCCTCAGTCTTTGTATATGGCTTCTATATGTGTGTTGGGGTGTGCCTTAAGTACTTGATGAGGCAGCTTACAACTCTTCCTTTGACTTTACTTCCTGCTTCTGAGAAACAGGAAGGCCAGCAGAGGTGACAGCTTAGAGGACTTTCTCAAGTCTCTATGAGCATGAGCCTAGCCTTTACATTGCATGTAGCCTTCTGAATTTCTATGAACATCTATCTGAGTCTTTCTGTGCCCTTATTCCCCAAAGCACTTTTTTTACCCCAATCTTTATTCCTAAGCTTTTTGGGTTTTCTGGTTGTTTGCTTTAATGTTACCCCTTCACCCAGATGGAATTGGCTAATACACTTCCCTGTAAATGTTTTGACAAATGGATTCAGATAGCAGCCTCAGGCCCTGGAGAGTTCTTCCATGAGATAAAGGCAAGTCCTTTGCGATGGTTCGTTAGGGCGGCACCAGATAGGTCAAAATGAACAACCACAGTTTTCTGAGAATATGATTTGCACTGCTTACTCCTCTCTCCAATACTGGGAACCTGTACCAAGAATGAAAGCAGGTGTTTTCAAGGCAATTGCCAAGCTGGCTTGGAGGAGGTGTTCTCAGGCAAGTTAAAATGCCACAAAACTCTTTAGCAAATGTAGCTGTTCTTTTCTTTACTAAGCATTCCCTGGTTTTGTAAACTTTTGATTCCAGAATTCAGAAGAAGTTGCTTCTGGAAGTTTTTGACAGTTTGTTGCTTTGGTGGATAGACTTTTAGGATTTCTTTCTTGGTTACTTTTGCTGATTTACTCTCTTGTTTCAATCTTGACTCTTACGTTTTCTTCTTTTTTTTGATTTACCTCCTCATTTTGCTCAGTGCATTTTCCAGGAGCTTCAAAAAAAAGGGTATTTTGTTTTGTGAATTCTTTGAATTTGTGTATTTGAAAATGTACTAATTACATGCTTGATTGATAGTTTGGTTAGATAGAAAATTCCAAATAGAATGAACCTCTAAAGCCAAACACAAAAGGTTGGATTTTGTAGGATTCCATTTATATAAAACATCTAGAAAAGGCAAATCCATAGAAAGAAAGTAATGGTTGCTTAGATGGGATTGAGAATGGAGAGTGACTACAAACAGGAATGAGGTATCAGAGGGTAGTTGATAAAAATATTCTAAAAATAGATTGTGGCAATGATTTCCTAGCTCTGTAAATATACTAAAAATCATTTAGTTGCATACTCAAAAGGAATGAATTTTATAGTATGTGAAGTATACTTCAATAAAGCTATGGAGGAGGAGGGAAGGGAGAATTTACAGAATTCTGCTTGGTAGTATTGTCAAAACTTGCCAAGTAAAACCTTCCTGAGGCAGGGAGTGAGTCTTCAACCTTGGGAGGCTATACTTTGGGAACTCACATTCATACAGAATTAGCTGAGTTTTCATTGTATGGATTAAATACAAAATTTGATTAACAAAATTCCAGGTTGGAAATTATTTTCATTTTAAAATTTTAAGGCATTTTGCTTCATTTTCCAGCAGGCTGTATTAATTGGCTTTTAATTCTACAAAGTTCAGTGCCATTTAGGTCCTCAGTACTTAAAAATGGCCTTGTTTTCTGTTTCTGCTTTTTGTGTTTGCTGTTATTGGCTTTGGAAGTATTTTGGATTGTGTGTTCGTCTTTGCTTTTCTAAATTTCCTAGTGTACCTTTGTGTAGGTTTTTTCTTCCCCCTCAGGTTTTTTTTTTTTTCGCCCCCTCCTCTTCTGGGCAGTTGGTGCACTTTGGTTCTTCTGATATGGAATTTTGTGGCTATTTCTTTGATAATAGAAATGGCCATCTCATCTCCATCTTCTCTATTTTCTTCCTGAAATGCCTATTATAGTCAGATATTACTATTAGTCTACTTGATTCTGTAGTTTTCTTATATTTTCTTTCTTATTTTCTATCTTCTCATTCTCTTGGTTTTACTTTCTAATAGCTTTCCCCAATTTCTTTATCTGGCAGCACAGTCCAGAGATCAACTTGGAATTGCATATTAGCCATTAGTTCTTTTAAAAGCCATATAATTCCCATCACTGGAAAATTCTCATTCAGCTTTTATATGTGGCACTTCAGCAGCAACAGCTGCCTAGTCTCTCTCCCTGTCTTTTTCATTCTCTACATTCAGAATCCTTAGCCCCCAGTGCCTCTTCCTTTTTAAATGATCTTTATTGGGGTACTTGGGTGGCACAGTTGTTTAAGCATCTCACTCTTGATTGCAGCTCAGATCATGATCTTAGGGTCCTGAGATCGAGCCCTACATTGGGCTTCCTGCTTAGTGTGGAGTCTGCTTAAGATTCTCTCTCCTCTCTTTGTTCCTCCCCCCACTAAAATAAATAAATCTAAAAACAAAATAAAACACAAATAAATAGAAAGATCTTTACTGAGGAATAATTTACATACTATAAAATACACCATTTTAACTACAGTATACACTTTATTGTCTTTTTAAGTAAATTTGCATAATTGTATGACCATTAACACAATTCTGTTTTAGAACATACTTATCACCACCAAAAGAATCCTGTCCACATTTGCAATCAGTACCCATTCCTATACCACCCAGCCCCAGGCAACTAATATTAATCATTATCTTTCTCTATTAACTTGCCTTTTCTGCTCATTTCATGTAAATAAATGGAATCATGCAATAAATCTTTTACATATGGCTTCTTTAATGTAATGTTTTTCAGGCTCATCTATGTTGTAGCACTTATCAGTAGTTCCTTTTTATTGTTGAGTAAGTATGTTCATTGTATGGCTCTACCACATTTTGTTGATCTGTTTACCAGTGGATGGACTTTTTTGCTGTTTTCAGTTTTGGAAAGCATGAATATGTTCCTATGAACATCCCTGTAAAAGTTTCTGTGTGGACATACATTTTCATTTTCTCGGGTCAAAGGGATTCCTGGGTCATTTGGTAAATGTATGCCTAATTTCATGACAAATTTTTTCCAAGTGACTATCACCAGCAATATCTGGAAATTCTAGATGCTTTTAGTCCTTGCTAACACTTGATATTGACAATTCATATGATTTTTTTTTTGTTATAGCAATTCTAAGAGGTCCTGATTTCCAAAGTACTATAAACCCAGCAATTTCACTACTGGTTTTCTACCAAAGAGAAATGAAAAAAAATGTGTCCACAGAAAAACTTAGAGTGTATCCTTTTTATCCAAGTTGTCAAATGTTGGCTTGAAGTTACTCATAGTATCTTCTACTTTCTATTTAATATCTGTACAATCTGTGGTCAACCCCTTTTTAAAAAAAAAATGTACTTTGAGAGGGAGAAGAAGGGGGGGTGGGGAGCTGCAGAGGGGGAAGAGAGAGAGAATCCTAAGCAGAGCCCGACATGAGGCTTGATCCCATGACTGTGAGATTGTGACTTGAGCTGAAACCAAGAGCAGGACACTTAATTGTGCTACTGAGGTGCCCCTGGACAACCCGTTTTTGATCCTTGGCATTTGTTTTTTGTGTTCTTTTTTGCATCAATTAATCTAGCCTAAGATTTGTTTCTCTTTTTCAAAGAACCAGCTTTTTTGGCATTTTAATTTTACATATTTTCTATTTTGGTGATACCTACTTACAAATTTCTTTTACTTAAGGTTTAGTTCTTCTTTTTCTAGCATTTTAAAATGGATTGTTAGGTCATTTGTTATAGATATTTTCTTACAAGAATTTATTAATTTATATGGGAGCACTGCTTTAGATATACTCCACAAATTTTGATATTATAGTGTCATTCACTTTAAAATATTTTTAATGTCATTATTTTACCTTTGACTTGTGAATTATTTTAAAGTATGCTATTTAATTTCTAAGCTACTTGGAGTTTTTCTGGATTTATTATAGATTTCTTAATTTTATCAAAGATTATAGTTTGTATGATTTCAAGTCTCTTAGGCTTATTTCTTTAGCATTGTTTTATTGAAGTACAATTGACATGTACATTATATTAGTTTCAGTTATACAACATAAAGATTCAAAATTTGTATATATATTGGGAAATGACTATATCAGTAAGTCCCAATCTGTCCCCATACATAGTTCCAAATTTTTTTTTCTCATGTTATACTCTCTTGGCAACTTTCATATGTGTGGTACAATATTATTAACTATAGTCACAATGGTGCATATTATCCCCATGACTTATTTGTTTTATAACTGGAAATTTGTACTTTTTGACCTCCTTTCCCCGTTTTGCACATGTTCCACCCTCTGTCTCTGGCAACCTCCAATCTGTTCGGTGACCTTAGTTTTTTTTAAGATTCCACATGTAAGTGAGGTTGTGTGCTGTATTTGTCTTCTCCATTTGACTTATTTCACTTAATACTAAGTTCATCCATATTGTCACAAATGGAAAGATTTCATTCTTTTTTATGGTTGAGTAATAAATTACTCTGTGTGTATATACATATATATACACTACATTTTCTTTATGCATTCCTATATCAGTAAACAGGTTGCTTCCATATCTTGGCTATTGTAAATAATGCTGCAGTGAACGTGGGAGCACATATATATTTTTGACTTAGTGTTTTTGTTTTCTTTGGGTGAAAACCTAAAAGTGGAATTGCTGGATTTTATACTTCTGTTTTTAATTTTCTGAAGAGCCTTCAATACTGTGTTTCACAGTGGCTGTACCAGTTTACATTCTCACAAACTGCATGAGTTTCCTTTTCTCCATATCCCTGTCAATGTTTGTTATTTTTTTGTCTTTTTGATATACTAGCTATTTTGACTGGTGTGAAGTGATAGCTCATTGTGGTTTCGACTTTTCTCTGATGCTTAAATGTTGAGCATAATTTCATGTGTCTTTTTGCATCTGTAAGTCTTTGGAAAAATGTCTAATCACGTTCTCTGCCCATTTTTAATTGGATCTATTTTGGTGTTGAGTTGTAGAGTTCTTTATATATTTTAGATATTAACCTCTTATCAGTTTTATCATTTACAAATATCTTCTATTTGGTAGGTTGTCTTTTAATTTTGTTGGGTTTTTTTTTTGACTTGTAAAAGCTTTTTAATTTGATGTAGTCCCAATTGTTTATTTTTGCCTTTGTTTCCCTTGCCTAATGAGACAGATCTAAAAAAATATTGCTAAGACTGAGGTCCAAGAGATTACTGCCTTTTATTTTAGGAGATTTATGGTTTTAAATCTTACTTTTAGCTCTTTCACCCATTTTGAGTTTATTTTTGTGTATGGTATAAGAAAGTCAAGTGGCATTCTTTTGTATATTGCCACCCAGTTTTCCCAGCACCATATGGAAAAGACGTTTTTTTTTACGTCTTCTGAATGTTGAATTTTTAGCTATATTTTCTTTTATTTTTAAGTTGTTTGTCTAGGGATTATAATATATAACTCAGTGTACTTGTTAATATTATACTACTTCACACAGAATAATGATGGTAAAATCTTGCAACCATGTGTAGGTTTCTTCCCTCCATCCCATTGCACTGACCTTTTTGCTGTTATTGTATCATATCCCCACTAGATAGTGTCATAAGTTTTGCTTTCAGCATCCACACACATTTAGAGGGGAAAAAAAGGAGCCCATTATATTTATCCAGCTATTTGCCTTTCTTTTATTCTTCATTTCTGAGTATTAAAGTTTCTGTGTAGTATCATTGCCTTTCAACCTGAGAAACTTCCTTTAGCATTTCTTGTAGATTAACTAACTCTACTAGTTATAAATTTTTAGTTTTCTTTTTTTCTGAAAATGTCTTTTAATCTTACATGATTCAGTCTCACATAACTACCCTCTACTTCAGATGATGGTTGCAAGTAGTAGGTCCCCAGATTACTCAAAACTTCTGTTCAACTTGGCTATAAATTAGAGGTTAAGTCTTCCTTCTTCGATTTGATAATTTGCTAGAACAGCTCACAGAATTTAGGGAAAACTAACACTTAACCAGTTTATTATATAATAAAAGATATGATAAAGGATACAGATGAAGGAAGAGATACATAGGGGTGAGGTCTAGAAGGGTCCCACATGCAGGAGCTTCTATCCCTGTGGAGTTGGAGTGTGCCACCCTCTGGGTACATGGATGTGTTCATCAACCCAGAAGCTCTCCATACCCCATACTTTGGGGGTTTTTATGGAGGCATCATCATGTGGCATGATTAATCATTAACTCAAATCTCCAGTCCTTCCCCTTGTAGGAAGAGGTGGGGGTGGGACTTAAAGTCTCAAGCTTCTAATCATGGCTTGATCTTGATCTTTCTGTTGACCAGCCTCTGTCCAGAAGCCCACCAGAAGTCACCTCATTAGAACGAAGGACATTTCTGCCACCCAGGAAAATCCAAGGAATTTAAGAGCTATGCATCAGGAAGTAGGGTCAAAAACCAAATACTAGAACAAAGATGCTCCTAGTACTCTCATCATTTAACAAAATTGTAAGGGTTTTAGGAGCTTTGTGCAAGGAAAGAGAGATGGAGACCAGTAGATATATTTTTTTGTTGTTTCACAGTACGGAATTCTAGCTTGTCAGTTCGTTTCTATTAGCACTTTAAAGATATTGCTCTGCTCTTTCTGGCTCAGCAAGTGATCTTTTATGGTGATAGTTTCTGATGAGAAATATGCAGATATTTGAAGCATGTCTTTATTCTCCTTTAAAGATAGGGACCCTATCTTGGCTCTTTTTCACCGTGACCTAGCACATCTCTAATGTGTAGATGTACAATAAATTTTTCTTGAATTTGATTGTATCACATTTTAAGTAATACGAAGACTAAACAGGCTTATTAGGGTTCTACTTTGGCAGGATTGGAATTGCCCAACACGTATTACTGCCATTAAACTTTATAAGATCCCTTCACTAGATATTAATAACCAGATGAAAGAAACCATGCGTTACTAATTTTCTGAAATGTTTCTCTCTCTCCCATTTTTCCTTGATTACATGGCTTCCTTTCCATGTAAAAGGGAAAAAGGAGGCAGTAGATGCTTATCAAAATTTTTTGCTTCACTTCTTTTGCTTAGAGACTACTCATCATTTTATAAAATAATGGACTATTAAGGGACATTCAGAAAACAATGAGCCAAAAAGTGTTCTGGGAGAGTTCTTTATTTCATAACATTACATCTGATGTTTAATATCTATAGAGAGAATTAAATACAGCAGAGATTTCCTGTTGAAGCTCTCAAGTGTTTCCATCTGCAGAAAAAAACCAGACTTTCTGCCTGATCATCCCATTGTACTTCAAAAACCAGTAAGTAGTTTCCTAATTTTGTATTAATTCCAAAATATTTGTCTTTAGTATATTCACTGGATTCTTTCCCTAGATTTTTAATCTTATTATGGAATATAATTCTGAAGAGTATATAAATCTAAATGTATAATATAACCAGTAACTGTAAGTAATTACCATTCTGGCCAAGAAATAGAATAGAATGGAATTATATTTTAAGAAATATTTTTTCATTCAAGTTCTGTAATCCATCTGCAGTTGATTTTACTATATGATGTAAGGGTAGGGGTCAAGTTTTATTTTTTCTCCATGGATATCCAGTCGTCCTAGCAATATTTACTGAAGGAATAGTCCTCTGCCACCTTTGTGACAATATATGTGTGGTGTGTTTCTAGGCCCTTATTCTTCTCAATTCGTCCTTTTATATAGTAAAACAAGTCAACCCACTTATTCTACAGCGTGTTTTTGCTGTTCTTAGTGTTTTATATTTGTGTCACTGCATCAAATTTCATCAAAATAAATAGCACATTGATTGGAAATGACAGGAGTTTTGGTATCAGGCTTGGGTTCAAATTGTAGCTTCACTTTGTGTACTAGTATACTGTTCAAACTTAAGTCACAACCTTGAAACCTCAGTTTTGTGATTGCAGATGAGGTTGATAATGTATAGAAGGACTTGGATAGTACTTAGCTCTCATTATGCACTTAGTAAATTGTCTTTATTTCCATTTTGACTAGAGTTTTCACAATTTTTTTTTGTAGGGGTAAAAAGTATTCTATTGAGATGGATTCAGAATACTGAGAATGGCTCAAATGTGAGACACAACATACTTCCTGTGCTCTCCATTTTTGGGATTTCTAACGCTTTGGAATACAAAGTCTCTTTCTCTCATAAACTCCCTAACTTATAGAACTCTAGTTAGTTTTTCAAAATTTAAGCAGAAATTTATTTTATCATGAGAAATATCCCACCTGTTCAGGAAAAATCGTAGGAGTATGTATGAATAAGTCTAAACTTGAGTGCTATAAAAATATGGTCATTTTTTCATTTGTAGACTTATTTCATCTCTAATATTTATTTTGTAAATAAAATTTTGACATACATATTGAACAAGCCAGGTACCACAAAAACAACAGTTTTGGAATACAATCTAATATATTTAAAAATGAATTACATATTTTTTAAACATAGAACTGTTTTGACAAATTCCAGCTACTTTAATACTTTCTATAGTAACATGCATTTAAGATCTGTAAACACTTAATAGGATCACAGTATTTGGTTTGATAAACTAAGTAGTAAAAACTGTATCCTTTCAATCTAATTGATAAATTAACTTTTTCTATTACAGGAAAACCACCAGAGTTTTAAGTAGCATTTTAAGAACAGATGAAGATAAAGAATTATTCGTTTTCTATTTTGGACACCTGCAAATGAAGTGGCTCTAGTAACAATAACTGTAATGGACTGTGACAGTTCAGTTTATTTTTAATTTTGATGGTTGGGTATTTGGTTTCTCCTAAAATGAGAAAAATATTTTAAACTATAAAGAATTTTCTAACCAGTTTCAGCTTTGCAGGCAGTTTCCTGCATAAATTGGGAAGTAACACTGGAAAGTAAGAATTTGGTTAGTAAAGTGGGAAGGCTGTATTTATAATTTGCATGCTACTTGCAATTTTTTGTTTTTCATCTCTTGTAATAATGGAATGGAAATGTAAGCTGTAAAGATTCTCAAATATAAAGTATTTGCTATGATGTATATATGGTACATAATTTCTTGTTGCTTTTAAAGTTGACTTTTGTTCTGTTTTCCACTGATTTCATACCAGCACTCTGAAAGGATCTTTACAATCTCTCCCGAGGCTTGAAATAACCAGGATGTTAAATGCATAGTTCTAAATGACAGGAAGGAGAATATTTTAATAGGCATTTCTTTGGTCTCTAGGTTTTTGATAAAATTGTTTAAGATTCATAATTACTAGCAGAGATTGACAATTTGGAAACAATGAAACTCAAGGTGAAAAATAGCTGCTACTTGTTGTCTCTAATCAGACTCCATGAACAGAAGAAGTTGGGCAATTGCAAAATAAAACTGACATATTTCCAAAAGGAAAAATTTAGGCATTTGCAAATAATTGCGGTACATTAAGTATCAATACTGTAATTTCTTATGACAAAAACACATATGGATGAAGAATTTGGGAGCTAAACTTTTAGCTCCTAGGAATTTCATATAATCTGCATTTTGTCACTCTGGATGTTACTATTGAAAAAAAGTGTTTCTTCTGGCATAGTGTCAAAAAAAATTGCTGATATGAAGGTAAGTGTAAACTCTCCCTATTTATATACACACAGACCCCCAGGTCTACTGGCAAGGCATTCAAGACCCTCATTTGGCAGAAAGTTTATCGTAAACTGAATTCTGAACTCCTAAAACCAGTACCTTTTCTTCACTGGTCTTTGGGCTTATTATCTGGATTCAAGCTTTAGTCCATGCTGACTTCCCATCTTGGTCTTTTAGTACACTACTTTTCATTACTTCGTTCCCCAGGAAAAAAAATACATTAAAACCATAAATTTACAGGTTACTTAAAAATGATACATTTAAACCTAGGGCCCAGATTTTTCATTTATTTTCTTGTCCTATTTTCCCTTTATATTATTATAGGTTCCAGTGTGTATATATGTGTATATATACACACACACATATATAACAATTTATATATAATTTGTATAAGAGCTGGAGTCAGTATTACCATATTAAATTGCTTTGCTTTATTATTTGCCTATTCTCAAAGGTTTTTTTTTTTTGGTTTTGTTTTTTTGACTCTCATTAAAAAAAATGATGATAGAACCTATTCCTGTTTGGAATCTAAAGAGCTCTTCTGCTCAGCACTGTTACCGAGGGCAGAAACCTTTTTAAAGTCATACCACCATTGTACTTTGGAAACTGCCTCACACTTAAAAGACTTAGGTATTTTCTGAATCTAATACTGAAATACGTTTTGATTGGCTAAAATTTGTATTTTTTGAAACCATTCATAACCAACCTTTTCAAGAAGAGTTTTATGTCAAAATCACTGTATATAATCAGAGACTGCAAAGTCTGTTTTATTATGTTTGCCTTTGTACATATGTATAGCTTGTTTGAATAATCATTGTACATTTCCATTAATGTTCTCTGCTTTGTATATAAATTCAAAGAGTTGAGCCAGGTGTTGTTTCATAGTGTTTGTCATCTTTAGAAATGACCAGAGACAGATATATATACATATGTACACACAGAGACACACTTGTGTCTGTGTGTTATATGTCAAAATTTACTGCCCTTGTCTCATAGAAGCTATGAAGAGAATTTTTACTTAGGTAGACTGAGGCATATATAAAGGTATACCTTTGACAGAAGCTAATAGTCCATAAATTTGTTTGAGAAAATATTTTAGGTCAAATTCTGTATTTAAAAATATAATTTAGTTCAATCTTCTTAGTTTTTCCTTGAAGACCTGTGGTTTCAAAGGAATTTGGACTGTAGAATAACATGGTAACAAAACTTCAAATGCACTGAATTTTTATTAGCAGCATTTATCAGAATAGATTTTATTAAAAATATAAGAGCCTGTAGAGCAAGCAAGGTATATCAAGTACACAGAACACACCAACTGTTCTGGTGAAATTAGAATTGTCATTTTAGTGTTGAAATTGGAAAAGGTTTTCTGTCCAATATCTTCCTTAAAATTTTGTGCTTGTTTTATATTTCTTCCTTTACTTAGGTTAAAATTGTATTATTTAAATATTTTGAAATTATTTAAATGCACATGTCTATTTTCATAAGTAAATTAGTCCTCTGGCTCATATGCCAAAAAATTTGAATCAGATTTTCTCAAAGTAAAATTCGCTTTTTTTGATTTGTTGAACTTACATATAAGGGAATTATGATGCTAATAAATGATATAATGGTGTTACAGTACTAAATGGTACCTTAACTATCACAGAATTGTTCACTTGTGAAAAACCAGTTTATAACCTGATAGGTATATAGAGTCTATAGATTACAGCCAAGACTATTGTATGCTCATGTATTAACATTTTTTTTTTAAGCTTAAACAACAGAAAGGTATTTTCTCACAGTTCTAGAGACTGGAAGTCCAAGATCAAGGTGCTAGCAAGGTTGATTTCTTCTGAGGCCACTCCTGGCTTGCTGTTGGCACCTTCTTACTGTGTCCTCATGTGGCCTTTTCTCTGTGCACCTGCTGCTGCTCTCTCTGCTCATAAGGACATCACTTTGGGTCACATATTAATTAGCTTTTTCAGTAAAGTGAATACTTACAAGATCACGGGCTGGGAATGGAGTGAGCACTACCAAAGAATAAACTTCACAGAAAATCAGTTACTTAAAAATGACAAGACATTGCTTTAACCTTGATAGTTTATGGCAAATCTACAAAAGCTATCCTATGAAGTGATACTCTAAAAGTTCCCACTTCAGTTATTTTTTCTTTTTCACAATTTTTTTTATGTGTACACTTTTTTCACATATTAAGATTTTGCCACTAAAGAGTTTTAGGTTACAATGTAGCAAAACAGTAAAGATTGAGAATAGTGAACTTCAAAAATTTAGGTAAACTTCACATAAAAGATATAGAAGACATTTTAGAAGAGTACACATCCTAAATAGATTAAAGAAAAGTGTAGAGTACATTAGTAACTGCAGAGAATTTTCTAATTCACATTTTAGATAAGAATACTTGTTTTGCACTTGGAACCATAAAGAAAATGTCTAGGAACATCTAGTTGTTCAGGATCCACCATGAAGCTGAAAAGAGAAAAACAACTATTATTAAATGAAAATAATTGTTACAGCTAAGTTAGTCACTATTTCCTATTTGAACCAAGATTGAACTCTTCCTATGCAATATTTGTACCAGATCTTTTGGCATTTTGTCATAGTCTGTTTGTTATGTACAAATGGAGCTTATCTTGGCAATGAGATTATAAAACCCCTTAAGATGAAATCATGTTGTTTAATTTAGCCAGTACTGGCAGCAATTTGGGAATGTAAGATACTTTTTACATAAAAGTTTCAGAAAGATTGGGTAGAAATAACTGGATGTGTTTTAAATATTTTTTAGTATATCTATATTGTAAGGTTGAGAATGTTTTCCCCAGTGAATATAAATATCCCAATCTATGGCAAAGAAGAAAGACTGGTGGAATGCTGTGAGAAACAGACAAATGGAAAGGACTGAAATTTGTTTGCAAAGCTATTTAAGAAATATACTGGTTGGCAATAGGATCTTAACTTTCATGTGTGTCTTCTTTTCTCATAGCCAGAGGCCTCTCTCATTTGCCAAGGGATATTCTGCTCCACAGACTGAATTCTTTATATTTTGGTCTGGGCGTTTTATGATGACTAGTGGGCCTGTTTGGCTGTACTTCAGTATGCCTCATTTGAATGATTTTGATATTTGAGAGTCCATAGCAATATATTTCTTAAGATGTTTCTTAGGTAAACCACTTAGAAACTTAATAAAACAGTCTTATCAGAAATCATAATTTGTGAGTTAAAAATACAAACCTACCTATCTCTTTATAATAGGTATTTTTTTCAGATTTTTATTTTAGGTCTAAATATGTACAGCTGAAATGCTTTTAATTGTTTTTATTTTTAGCCTTCACATCCATATAAAAACAAAATTCATAAGACTGGTTACTAAAAATATTAGAAGTCATATGGCCATTAAAACTTTAAATAATATTTATAAGCTAATTCTAGTTGTTTTTCTGGAGAGGTGTTGTCTGCTGTTGCAATTTATAAAACTTCCACATTCAAAAACAATGAATAGGATGCCCCAAGTAGATGTTAAAAATCTTAAGGGAGATTTAAAAAATTGTATTAGAAATCAAACCTATCTTTTCTTTTTGTTCTTCCAAACTTCAGTGGTCATTGTTGAAATTAGATGTGATATGAAAATTAATGCAAAATAGGGTAACAAAAGGACATTAAACTGCACTGAATTTGGGCTCTGAGAATAAAAACTGATTCAGTATTATTTGTGCCCAACTTTTCTCTCTAAATTAGAGAATACTCAGAATAGAAAAATTTCAGCCATATTCATGGCTTTCTTATTTGAGGATTAAATCTGAGATATACAGCAAGGGAAATTCTGCAAGTCCACAGACCTGTTCTTAAGATCTAGAGAAAGTATATACTCAAA
Source organism: Ailurus styani (assembly GCA_002007465.1). Taxonomy (NCBI): domain Eukaryota; kingdom Metazoa; phylum Chordata; class Mammalia; order Carnivora; family Ailuridae; genus Ailurus; species Ailurus styani. Next base: position 1,101,748 of record LNAC01000432.1, on the reverse strand, counting down.
GCTCGGACAGAGAGCGTAGGTCTGCTGACTGGAAAGTATTCACACCTTCTCTCTCCCATCTCCTCACCTACCTTCAATTCTAGAATTTACCTTTTCACTTTCCATTTATTCCCCAATCCATCAAAATCTAGCCTAATTTTAAATTCCTACCACTGTATTAAAACTGTTCTCTTGAACAGTGACCTCCTGTCCAATCCAGATTTCAGTCCCATTCTCTTCAGTCCCACCCCACTACACAGGCCCCTGACAAGCGCTGTGCCTTGCAGGGTGTTTTCTCTTTCAGTTTCCTTGCTAATCGACTACTCTGACTGCACCTCTGAGTGGTTCCCCTCTGTCTCCTTAATAAAGGAGGCTTTTCCCTCCCTTTTAAATAAAGGCATTTTCCTATGCTTTTGTCAGATATTTTGTTCCTACCTATACCCTTTCTCACTAAACCCAGGCTTCAAATATTTTGCTATGGTTAACTCCTGAAAACTGTATTGGCAAGGGAACTCTCTGGATGGCTCCTGCTTCAGGTGCCTTCTTTTTCCTGACCTAGATTATTGCCCTACCTGACCAATCTCTCACTTCTCCGTGATATCTACTTTTCTCCCTCCTGCCAGTTACTACTGATTAGAGCATTCACTACGCTTCTCTAAAACCTTTAACGAATCTGTATTACTAAGTTCAAACACACTGTATTTTCAACCTTATCTCCTACTCTCCTCTCTCTACATGTACCATATATAACCCCTATGCCTTAGTCTTACCTTTGCACCAGTTAGCCAAGAACATTAACATTTCTTGCATTTGTTCATGTCCACATTTTCTAAGTCTCTTCCATCTTTATGTGTCCAACTCACCTTTTAAGTTCCAGCTCCAGAGTCATCCCCCTTTTTAAAAAGCTATTAAAGAAGCAATCCCTTCTCTAAATTCACATGCATATTATGACCAGTGGTAACTGCTCTGTTATGCTGGAACTTGTTTTTTTTCTGCAAGCATTTCTCTTTCTTACTGAACAGCATTTTATGGGAAGGGACTGAATTTTTACTTTGCACTCTCTCTAGCTCCCAGCATAATGTTTATTCAAAATTAGAACTCAGCCCTAGTAAGGCTGAACATCCCAGTATCCCCAGTACCTAACACATAAAACACTCAGCAAATATATTTAATTGGTGACTAGAAGGGTAGATGAACAAATGAATTTTGGTTCTCAATTATCTTAGGCCTTTGCTAGGTGAAACTTCTTAGACAGTTTCATTTCAAATTTCTCTTTCCATCTGCTTTCCCTCAATTACAAATAATAGCTGTTAAACTATTAAAAATATTTCCAGCATAATTCTCATCTGCAATCTATGGGTCACACATTTCAAATTTATTCAATACACTAAATTATAATATGGTAAAACATTTGAATAATTTTTTTTCTTTTTGGAAATGTCATGATTTGACTTCAAGTTTGTTAGATTACTGAATGTGACCAGAAAATGACTAATACTAGGTTTAATATAATCAGGAATACAAATAGGATCAACTAAGGAGTAAAGACAATAGAATATATAGATCTCTTATTTCCTTCTCCCACTTTCAGATTTTAAGATCTAACAAAGAGAGCACCACTGATCAAGTTTGTGGGTGAGAAAATACATCTTTTAAAAGCAAAAGACAGGGCGCCTGGGTGGCTCAGTGGGTTAAAGCCTCTGCTTTCAGCTCAGGTCATGATCTCAGGGTCCTGGGATCGAGGCCCGCATCGGACTACCTGCTCAGCGGGGAGCCTGCTTCCCCCCCATCTCTCTGCCTGCCTCTCTGCCTCCTTGTGATCTTTCTCCCTCTGCGAAATAAATAAAATCTTAAAAAAAAAAAAAAGCAAAAAATACAAAAGCATATAGAAGAAGCACTGTGAAACCAGGATAATTACCAGGAACTAGCATAGTAGATGTGAGTTCTGGAGTTTCCAAGAAATCCACGTTGCTTCTTTGGAATGTCTTGCTATAATTCGTCTGAAGGTGGCTGTATAAATAATTATAGGTTAAGGCTGTGCACTTTTATTATAATCTAAGTAGAGTGCAACAGAGTTCAAATTCAGTCAAGATGGCAAGGTTTTGGATGATTTGGATTAAGTGAATATAAGAATAAGTTCCTTTTATGGTTATTTAGCCTTAAAAATATTCAAGTAATTTAACAATTGTGATCAGAAAAAAATTTTGAAGACTTTTAAAAACAGAACATTAATTCCCCATGGAAAATAAAACAAAAGGAGAAAGACTTTAATTGCAGAAAGAAGCTTAAACAGAAGAAAGAATATATTGGCTGCCAGGATGATTTCAAAATAGGATAGCTAAGAAGAGAGACTATAGATTTTCTCTCCCTAGGAAAAAAAGAAAGAAAAATCATCTAAAAGTGTAGGCCTGGAGTACCAAATTGAGTAAATTGCCTTTACAGCTCCCTTCTGTGTTTGAAATTCTATTGGTGTCATTATATATTATAGTTTCAAAATAGTCACAAATATAAAACTTCTAGGTAAAATGTGTATAACTAAATTTCCAGATATTCTATTACTCATTACCATATTTAAAACCTTAAATATGGACTAGAGGGATGTATTCTCTGCCATTTAAAACCAACTAGAACTAAATAATCTCAGAATAGTAAAAATTTCTTCATCCCATTTTTCCAATTGTATGTTACTTATTTGTATTATTTTAATTTCAAAGGTGGACTGGTTTAACTCTGTTGAGAAATAACTGACAAATATCTACATTCAACATGTACAATATGGTTTAATATACATTATATGCTATAGAATGGTTACCAAGAGAAGTTGATTTTTTAATCTTTTTTTGCAGTTTAAAGATATTTAGAAAAATCAATGGTCTTATGATGGTCTATGATGATCTTAATTGTTAATAGTTTTACTGTAAAGTAAAATACCACAGTTTATGAAAAATTAGAAAGTAAAATTATTTTCTCATCCTTCCTTTTCTGTGTCCTTTGTCCACCCACCCTCTTGACACTTGAGACACCCATGACCCATATCTAACTCTTACTTGAAAGCATCAGTAAATGGTTATACTTAAAGGAGGATCATTACCAAAGTGTTTGTGTTTCAAGAAGAGAGTGGTTTCTAATCCATGAAATAAATTCCTAAAAGGGTGGGATTTAGGAAAATGAACAAATGGGACAGAGTTTAAGGTGAGGTAAAGGAAATAGAGCTTTTCCTACAAGTTCTAAAAACATCATGCATGTTTTCCCCTCCTTACCGCCCCACCCCAAAGCCTGGTATTACTCACCTATTCCACACACTGCTGTTTTCCCAAAACTCATAAATTATGTACCGAGATTCATTGGAAAGCTTCTGTATGGAAATACTGAAATGGAAAAAAAAAGCATAAGTAGCCATAGGAAATTAAAGACAAGAAGCAAACTAATTTTGTTTTAATGATTTCAGTTATTTATTTCAGAGAGAGTGTGAGCAAGCTCAAATGGTGGGAAGAGGGAGAGGCAGAGGGAGAGAATCTCAAGCATGGCCCATGCTGAGCAAGGAGCCCTACATGGGACTTGATCTCACGACACTGAGATCATGACCTGAGCTGAAGTCAAGAGTCAGACGCTTAACTGACAGTCACACTGGTGTGTGCCCCAGAAGCAAAATTTTTCTAATCATCTCTGTATGTGGTATGAAACAATCTTACCTATTCATATGGGAAATACCTATGGTGCCTGCATGAAAATGAAAGTTTTGTGAAGAATTGATTAGTTCAATATGTATTGTTGACATAATTTTTAAAATTTTCTGGTTTGGTATCATAAAAATCATCTCAGTATATTATAGACATCACAAATAGAACTTCTGTAAAATTTCATTCATTCAAAAGATTATCTGTTGTGTTGTGGTTCCAAAAAATGTTGAAAGTGTGCCATTGCACTTGCCCTCAAGTGCAGCTCCTTGGATCTATCCTGTCTCCATAGCTTTTTCCAAATTCCTGGCTTTATCCCATCCTTGGATTGACTGCTGCAAGGCTTCTGGTTTGCCAGTGCCCAATGGTGTCCTCTCTCTCTCTCTCTCTCTCTCTCTCTCTCTCTCACACACACACACACACACACACACACACACACACACAGAGTCCACATTCTAGCCATAATTGTAGTTTTTTTGTTTATCTGCTTTTCCAATTTAGGGCAGACACATTTGTTCCTTGCAACTCTCTGACCAGCCTGAGAGTGGCTAAAAGGCTATGTGATATGTTTTGGAGGAGTTGGACTAGGGGGTAAAGTGTGTGCTGAAAAGACACACCGGGATAAAGGCTGGATTTAATCTTGGAGAAATGAAGAACCACTGAAGGATTTAAAACAGGGAGGTACCAGGATTGGAGGTGGGTTTTAAAAGGTCCTGGTGATGGTGTGAGATATCCCATGGAGAACACTCAATATAACACAGGAAGAAAAGCTAGAAAGGTGGTGAAGTCACTTAGGTGAATAATAACAAAGATCCAAATTAAGGTAGAAAGGAGGATGAGACAGACTCATAAATTTAAGGGAGAATGGGAGACAAATACAATGATGCTTTTAAAAAATTAATTCCAGGGACATCCAGGGAAGATGGCAGAGTACAAAGACCCTGGATTCACCTCGTCTCACAGATAGAACTAGATAGAACTAGATGACAGCCACCTCAGTGTAAGTAATGGGTCAGAAAATGACCCATAGACTGGCAGAACAGATTCTCCTTAGCTAAATGTAGAGACGAGACCACATCTAACAGGGTAAGACTACTGTTGGGAGCTACATGGACTGTTGGACTGCTGGCAGAGAGGAGGGACACATAGGGGTAGAGAAGAGAGAGAAACAGACACTCACAGTGGGAAATCTGCAAGGGGAAGATGAATTTGGCTTCGAAAATCAAAAAGGCCAAATTTCATAAGTTCTTACAACCTGTGGGTCTTAAAATCTAGAACTTTAAAAATCAACAGAGNCAGGACCCTGGGATCATGACCTGAGCCGAAGGCAGCGGCTTTAACCCACTGAGCCACCCAGGCGCCCAAAATCTAGAACTTTAAAAATCAACAGAGTTGGCTCTAGGAAAGCCTGGAGGGATTAAGCTTCTCATAAGAAGCACAACAAACGGCCCCATGATGATACAGCAAAGAAGCAGCAGTTTGAAAAAATGCCTGGACTATACTTGTTTACTAACTTCAGGCCATGTGCTGGAGGCAGAGATCATTGGCAGAATTCTCCAGGAACACAGGAACAGGCAGGTGCCATTTTGCTCTCCTGGTCCCCAGTATAAACACACAGCTATCTCCAGGAACCAGAGCAGCATGGACAATCCCTACATAACTTGCTAATACTCTGCATCATGCCCAGCCCCACCCCCTGCATCCTGCACTTAGGTGGATCTGCCCTCTCCAACTTGGCCCGTCTTGATTCTGGTGGCTGCAGGTCTTTCCCATGGCAGACCATGACAAATCTTGCTAACACTACACATCCAGCCCCTGCGAACTTCAGCAGATCTGCCCCCTCCTATATGCTCTTGGCTGGAGCCCATCCCAGGCAAAGCCATAAGCTTGGCTGTGTACAAGCAGCTCTGAGGGAGGCCAGCACCACTCCAAAGTGATGCCTGCCCCTGGGAAAGAGGGTGATAACCACATACACATCAGTCCAACTACAGCCCCAGCAGTGGGCTGAGGGGAGACCTCTTGTCTGACTGCAGGCCCTCCTCAACAATGAACAAAAACTTCTCAAGAGACAAAACAGTGAAAGTGCCCTGAGTTCAGTGTTAGTATATTTCTGGCAAATGCCTGGTCTGACTCAAGCCCAGGGTGGCCCAAGACTGGCTCATTAACAGCATAGGGACCAAACTATTGCTGATAACAGGCAAAGAGAGCGATTGCAGATGAGTGGACTGAAGGAAAAAGCGGCTCAGAGTCAACAGCAGGGTACACACAACACACACAGGAGACACCCATGAAGTGCCAGGTTCTGGTGAGCAGGGGACATTGCACTGCAGGGCACTACAGGGTCTCTTCTTCATAAGGCCAATACTTTTAGGAGCAGAAGAGCTGACTTTCCTAATACAAAGAAACAGAGACAAATGAGGAGACAGAGGAACACATCCCAAATGGAAGAACAGGACAAAAGCACAGCAAGAGACTTAACTGAAATGGAGATAATTAATATGCCTGAAGGAGAATGTAAAGTACTGATGATAAAGATACTCAATGGATATGAGAAGAGAGTGGAGGACATTGGTAAGACCTTTAACAATGAGATAGAAAAACATAAAAAAATAGAGATGAACTCAACAAATGAAATAAAAATACAGTAGATGGAATAAAGAGACTAGAGGAAGCAGAAAAACAGTGACTTGGAGGACAGAGTAATGGAAAGCAATCAAGCTGAACAGGAGAAAGAAAAAAAATAATACAAAATGAATATAGACTTAGGGATTTTAGCAACACCATCAGTTGTACTAACATTCATATTACAGGGATCCCAGAAGAAGAGAGAGAAAACAGGGCAGAAAATTTATTTGAATAAATAAATGAAAATTTTCTGAGTCTAGCGAAGGAAACAGATATCCAGATCCAAAAAGCACAGAAAGACCCTAAATGAAATCAACCCAAGGAGGTCCACACCACAACACATAATTAAAATGGCAAAAAGTAGAGATAGAGATTTTAAAAGCAGCAAGAAAAACAGTTATTTATAAGGGAAACCACACAAGGCTATCAGCTAATTTTTCGGCAAAAAGTTTGCAGGCCGGAAAGGAGAGGTGATACACTCAAAATGTTCAAACAAAAGAATCTGCAACCAAGAATACTCTATCCAGCAAGGCTATCATTCAGAATAGAAGGAGAAATAGAGTTTCCCAGACAAAAGTTAAATTCATCACCACTAAACCAGCCCTACAAGAAATGTTAAAGGAGACTCTCTTGAGTGGAAAGCAAAGACCATAAGTAGGAAGCACAAAGGAATAAAATTATGTACATATGTAAAAATTGGTCAAGAGACTCACAAAATAAAAGGATGTAAAGCTGGCACCATATACCTTAAATTTGGGGGAAGAGTGAAGAATGAGTTCAAACTGAGGCAACCATCAACTTAACGTAGACTGCTAGATGCAGAAGATATTATATTCAAACTGAACAGCCACAAATAAAAACCAATAATAGATATGCAAAAAACATAAAGGAATCCAAGTATATCAGCAAAGCCAACTAATCACTAAAAGAGCAAGAGAAGAAAGGAATAGAGAAAATCTACAAAAATGAACATAAAACAAGTAACAAAATGTCAGTAAGTTTGTACCTATCAATAATTACTTTGAATGTAAATGGACTAAATGTTCTAATCAAAAGACATAGGGTGACAGAATGGATAAAAAAAACAACCAAGACCCATCTACATGTTGCCTACAAGACATGCATTTCAGACCTAAAGACACAGGCATATTGAAAGTGATGGGATGGAAAAACATTTATCACACGAATGGACATGAAAAGAAAGCCGAGGTAGGAATACTTACATCCTTTAAAATGAAAATTATAACAAAGACAAAGAAGGACACCACATACTCATAAAGGGAATAATCCAACAAGAAGATATAACAATTGTAAATATTTATGCATGCAACGTGGGAGCACCGACATACATAAACCAGTGATTAACAAACATGAAGTGATCAAGAGTAATACAATAATGGTAGAGGACTTTAACACCCACTTACATCAATGGACAGATCATCCAAATGGAAAATAAGGAAACAGTGGCTTTGAATGACACACTGGATCAGAAGCATCTAAGAGATATATTCAGAACAGTCCATCCTAAAACAGCAGAAAACACATTCTTTTCAAGGGCACATGGAACATCCTCCAGAATAGATCACGTTAGGCCACAAAATAAGCCTCAACAAAGTCAAAAAGATGGACTTCATATCATGCATCTTTTCTGAACAGAATGCTATGAAACTAGAAATCAACCTCAAGAAAAAAACCTGGAAAGAGCACAAATACATGGAGATTTAATAACATGCTATTAACAATTAATGGGTCAACCACAAAATCAAAGAGGAACTTTAAAAATACATGGAGACAAATTAAAATGAAAATGCAATGGTCCAAATCTTTGGGATACAGAAAAAATGGTTCTAAGAGGGAGGTTTATAGCAATATAGGCCTGCCTCAAGAAGGAAGAAAATTCTCTTCAAAGAGCTAGGAAAAGAATAAGACCCCAAACCAGCGAAAGGAAGGAAATATTAAAGACTAAAGTAGAAATAAACAAAATAGAAACTAAAAAAAAAATCAATAGAACATATCAATGAAACTAGGAACTGGGTCTTTGAAAAGATCAACAAAATTGATAAACCTTTAGCCAGAACCTATCAAAAAAAAAAAAAAAAAAAAAAAAAAAANGAGAGAGGACTCAAATAAAATCAGAAATGAAGAGGAGAAATAACAACCAACACCACAGAAATACAATAATTAAGAGGATATTATGAGCAATTATGTGCCAACATATTAGATAACCTAGGATAAATGGATAAATTCCTAGAAACATATAACTTTCCCAAATTGATACAGAATGAAACAGAAAATTTAAACAGATTGCTTATTAGCTATGAAATTGCACCAGTAATCAAAAAATTCCAAAAAACAGAAGTACAGGACCAGATGGCTTAACAGGTGAATTCTACCAAACATTTAAGTAAGAGTTAATACCTATTCTTATCAAACTATTCCAAAAAAATAGAAGAGGAAGCAAAGCTTCCAAATTCATTCTATAAGGCCAGCATTACCCCGATACCAAAACCAGATAAAGACACTGCAATAAAAGAGAATAAAAGAGAACTACAAGCCAATATCTCTGAAGAATGTAGATGCAAAATTCCTCAACAAAACATTAAACAAACTGAATCCGACAATATATTTAAAAAAATCATTCACCACAATCAAGTGGGATTTATTTCTTGGATGCAAGTGTATTTCAAAATTTCACAAATCAATCAATGTGATAAACCACATCACTAAGAGAAAGAATAACTATATAAATATTTCAATAAATGTAGAAAAAGCATTTGACATTCATGATAAAAACCCTAAACAAAGTAGGTTTAGAGGGGAAACACCTCAAAATATATGAAAAACTCACAGTGAACATCATACTCAATGGGGAAAAACTGAGAGCTTCCCCACTAAGATCAGGAACAAGAAAAAGATGTCCATTTTCACCACTTTTATTCAACATAATAGTACTGGAAGTCCTAGCCACGGCAATCAGACAACAAAAAGGAATGAAAACTATCCACATCAGTAAGGAAGGAGTAAGACTTTCACTATTTGCAGATGACAGGATACTATATGTAGAAAACCCTAAAGACTCCACCAGAAAACAGCTAGAACTGATAAATGAATTTAGTAAGGTCACCACAGGGTAGAAAATCAATATAGAGAAATCTGTTGCATTTCTATACACTAATAATGAAATAGCAAAAGAGAAATTTAGAAACCAATTCCATTTACATAAAAAATAAAATACCTAGGAGTAAACCAAGCAGGTGAAAGACCTGTACTCTGAAAGCAAAAACATCGACGAAAGAAACTGAAGGTGTAAACAAATGGGAAGACATTGCACACTCATGGACTGGGAACACCAATATTGTTAGAATGACCATATCACCCGAAGCAATCTACTGTCAAAATACCAACAGCATTTTTCACAGAGCTAGAACAAATAATCTTAAATTTATGTGGAACCACAAAAGACTCTGAATAGCCAAAGCAATCTTGAAAAAAGCAAAGCTGGAGGTATCGCAATCCCAGATTTCAAGTCATACTACAAACCTATCAGAATCAAAGCAGTATGGTTATTGGCTCAAAAATACACGCATAGATCAATGAGACAGCATAAACAACCCAGAAATAAACCCACCATGATTATATGGTCAATCAATTAAAGGAGGCAAGAATAATAATTGGGAAAAAAACAATCTCTTCAACAAATGGTATAGGGAAAACTGGACAGCCACATGCAAACTGGACCACTTTACTACGCTAGAGACAAAAAAACTCAAAATGGATTAAGGATCTCAATGTGAGACCTGTATCAATAAAAATCCTAGAAGAGAGTACAGGCGGTAAGTTCTCTGTCTTAGCAATCAGTCTTAGCAACATTTTTCTAGATATGTCTCCTGAAGCAAGGGAAACAAAAGTAAAAATAAATTCTTAGGACTACATCCAAATAAAAATCTTCTCCACAGCAAACAATCAACAAAAAGGCACCCTAGGGAATAGAAGAAGATAACTGCAAATGATCTAATAAAGGGTTAATATCAAAAACATATAGAAAAACTTACACAACTCAACACAAAAACCCACATATAATCTAATTAAAAATGGGCAGAAGACATGAACAGACATTTCTCCAAAGAAGACACACAGATGGCCAACAGACACATGAAAAGATGGTCAACATCTCTAATCCTCAGAGAAATGCTAATCACAACCCATAATGAGATACTACCTCACACCTGTGACAATGGCTAAAATAAAAAACACAAGAAAAAAGAGTTGGTGTGGATGTGGAGAAAAAGGAACCCTTGTGCACTGTTGGTGGGAATGCAAACTGAAGCAGCCACTGTGGAAAACAGTATGGAGATTCTCCTAAATATTAAAAATAGAATTACCATGTGATCCAGTAATTCCATTACTGGGTATTTACCCAAAGAATACAAAAACACTAATTCAAAATGATATATGCACCCTTATGTTTACTGTGGCATTATTTACAATAGCTAAAAAAAATGGAAGCAGCACAAGTGTCCATCAATAGATGAATGGATAAAGATGTAGTACACACATGTGTGCACACATGCACTCACACAATGGAATATTACTCAGCCATAAAAAGAATAGAATCTTGCCTGTTGTAACAACATGGATGGGTTTAGAAAATATAATGCTAAGCGAACTGATTCAGAGAAAGACAAATACCATGAGTAGTACTGGAATTAAATTTAAAAAAACATAAAATGAAAAATTCCATAAGTCCAGCTTGTTCAGTCTAAAGTTTTACACTATATTTAGATTAGAAATCAAAATGAAAGTATAAATTAACAGCAAGGATACTGATTTAAAAGAGAAAGAAGGAAAGAAAGAGAGCAATAAAGGAAAAAGAAAAGAAAGAAGAAAAGAATGCATCAGTGTAAAAATCAGTGTAAAAAAATGTAGTTTAGGATTTACCTAAGTGTAACCAGCAGGTGGTGGTAACGACACACAGAAATTTTAATACTTCTTCCTCCAGCTCTTTGCCGTAAATAAAGTTTTTCATAGTTGTTTATCTAGCTTGCTTAATTAAGGTATGATGTAGCAAATGTTGTTGGCTCAATTTCAGGTTTTCTAAGGAAAGATTTATAAGAGAATCAAAGGAATTGGATGGAAAGTGAAATCAGAGATTTTCTAACTCTAGGAGTTCATGAATGAGCTCTTGGCGGGGGTCTGGAAATCCTGGAAATGAGCTGCAAATTGATGTGCATGTCTATCTTTTTCTGGGAAGAAAATCCATAGCTTCCACGATAGTCTCAAAGAATCTGTAATCTCCAAACATAATTTGACAACGTAATGGACAAATTTCAACCCATGATTGTTTCTTTTAAGGTAAAGTTTAAAATACCCAGCTTAGCATTTTATTTTAGGCTCTTCAAGAACTCCCTGCTCTAAACTGACTCATTTATATTACTTATTACTTAAACCCAACTTATCTTACAACACGGGCCTCCATTTTTCTGGACATCCATAAGACTGTAAGAAATTCAAAAAATTTTAGCATCATTCTCACGCTTTTAAAGGACTGAAGAAAGCATCAGTGTGACCAGGCAGTGATTTGAAGTAGAACCCAGCAGCCCTATCCTTCTCTACAACTTAGTAGCTTTGTCACTCTGGGCCCATTACTAACCTCAGTTTCCTTACCTATAAAATGGTGATAATAACAGTACAGTGAGGATTAAAGTGTTACATGTAAAGTGCTTAGTCCAGTTCTTGGCAAATTTAGTGTGTTTAATTAGCTGTTAGCTCAATAGCCCAGAAGAAAGTGGCACTTCCGGGCGCCTGGGTGGCTCAGTGGGTTAAAGCCTCTGCTTTCGGCTCAGGTCATGATCTCAGGGTCCTGGGATTGAGGCCCGCATGGGGCTCCCTGCTCAGTGGGGAGCCTGCTTCCCCCTCTTTTTCTCTGCCTGCCTCTGCCTCCTTGTGATCTCTCTCCCTCTGTGAAATAAATAAATAAAATCTTTAAAAAAAAAAAAGTGGCACTTCCATGGAATAAGCAGTTACAAAAGGCTAAGTCTAAAACGGTCTTAAAGCTGAGAAGCATGACAGAAGTAAAAGGAATTGGAGAGAAAACAAGACCAGAAAAAACAAACAAAACCCAAAAAACTGAAGGAAAAAATATGTATTTGTGAAAACAATGTAAAGCAGCAAGCCAAGAATAATGATGATAATTGTTATATTAGTATATGCACTGACAGCGATGGTGACAGTTGCTAACACATATGGCTCTGTTCCAGACCCTGGTCTAAGCACTTTACATGGATTAAGTAGTTTTACCTTCATGGTGACTCTGGGGGTGACAGAGCAGACACTATCTGTTGCCCCAACTATTACTCACCTCTTTCTTAACAGAACCCTGCCACTGTTGAATTCACAGTACATCGAATGTACCTGTCAGCACTGGACTGAGAGAGTCATCACCATCTCACTCTTATCTGTTGGATACTGTTTTCCTTACCTCCCCTGGAGTTAGGAATGACCATGTGACTTGAGCTGGGCCAATGAGATACCAAGGATGTCTGCTGGGAAGCAAGGGCTTCTGGGAAATGCTTGCATCCTGAGGCTCAGACATAAGAGGAGGGTTTGTTGGTTTTGCTCCTTTCTCTTTCTTCCTGACCACTGGCCATCTGGTGAAGAGCCAGATGGCAGAGCTCAAAGCAATGCAGATTTTGGCTCAAAGGGACATGGGTGAAAATGCTAATCAGAATAGTTCTATAGACTGGGTGCTTTCAGTTAAGAGTGAAACTGACTGATACATTGACATAAATGTCATAGCAATGACATTTAAGGACATTGCTGTTTAAGACTGTACAATACAGATAATGATGTGTATGCAATAATGACACTAAGAAAAGGTTAATTATGAAAAATTCTGTCAGCAATATTTCTGTTGAAAAGGCTTAAGGCTTCAATGATTAGCTTTCAATTATCTACTAACTGAGAATTACATAGAACATTGTCTGAGCTGTTGCTAATGTGCTTCAGTCTTCCTCCTTGATATGTTCAGGCTTCCTGTGGCACTTACCACTTGCTGGCAGAAGCAAGAATTCTTTGGCTAAGCTGTAACTGGATATAGTCACTAAGAGCCTCAGCCCTGAGCTCTGGAAGACCTTGAATATTCCCAGCAACTGGAAAGAGGCAGTGAAATAGCTTCTAGGGGGAAATGAATGGTTCGGGAATAGCTGGAGGTGAAGATAAGTTACACAAGACCCTCTTCCTCTTGGCTTCCTCATTTCCCCACATGCCCTACTTTAAATCATAGAAACTAGCCACTGGAGAAAAGGCACAACATGAGGGAGTCCCTGCCCCATTTCTTCACACCAATCTCCAGCCACCAATTTATTTCACCTGCATAAAAATGTTGATGAATGATTCATGGTCAATATGCCACAGGGTATCATTAATTCTTAACAATGTTTGTATGGCCATGGTAAAGTCTCAGGGTTGAGCCTTTTTTTTTTTAACGTTCAATTTGGGTCAAGGCTTAAAATACAATTCCACATTCATGTTCCTTAGGCCCTTGATGCAGAGACATAGAGTTTAGGACATACATGAATTCTAGAATTCATATCTAAGAGTGGCTTCAGAAATCGTTTTATTCTATTTAATAGCTGTGGAATTTCAGGCTATGAATGAGTAACCTATTTTCCCAACCGAATTCTAAGATCCTTGAAAGCAGAACCTTTTCTTTTTCTGACATCAAGCATGGTTCTAAGAATACACTGTGTACACTACATATATTCAATTGGTACCTCCCCACAGGGATTAATAAGCTGTCATGATCACAAAATAAGCAAAATGAGGGGCTCCTGGCTGGCTCAGTCAGTTAAGTGTCCAACTCTTGTTTTCAGCTCAGGTCATGATTTCATGGATCGGTCATGAGATTGAACCGTACAGAGGGCTCCACGCTCAACAGAGAGTCTACCTGAAGATTCTCTCCCTCTGCCCCTCCCCCACTTGCTCTATCTCAAACAAATCTTTAAAATAAATAAGAAAGAGATCATCAGTGTTTGTGTGTGCGAGTGTGAGAAATGGGTCACGCGATTTACTTGGCTTTTCCACTAACTCATTTTGAAACTCAAATGATGAATGCTCTGACAAGGACTCCGTCAACCTCTGAACCATGAAGTCTGGTGGTCAAATACCTTCAAGACAAGAGCCTCTCCAATACAGTTGCCTGAATTTAAGAAACTAAGACCTTGTAATTGGAACAGGAGAGATCTTGTCCATTCTACCCCTGGTTAACCACAGAAAATCCAGGAAACTTTAATTCAAGGATGACCAAGTACTGGCAAGAAGGATTACGTGTGGGTTTTGGAGTCAGATACACTGGGCTAAGATGTTTAATGCATCTGAGCCTATTCCCTCCTTCAGAGGACGTGATACATACTTTAGATGATTGCAGTAAAGATCAAATGAAAAAATGGATGCCAACTGCCTAGTCATACGTCCTTAATTTCTACTTTGTTTTATGGTAGTATTTCCTGTCTAGCCATGGTGAAGCTGACCCTGACATCAGGGGAGGAGAAGAAAGTGCAAAACTGATCATTCTGAGTTTTATCAGCCAAGCACAAGGCGATGGTGCATGACTAACAGTATGAGTGGCCACATTTGATTGCTCATCAATTGATAGAGAAGAAAACGATCTGATGAACTGAATTTAGATAGGCAGGCTGCCATAACTTGTATTTCACATGGTTTCCAGCCATGTGGATGGATTCTCTGATGCTCATTCCATCTGATAAAGTCTACTTTTTGATAATTCTGATAAAAGAAAGAAATCAGTAGAAAAATCACCAAGCAGGGAATGAAGAGTCCTTAAAAAACAAACCAGTCTTGCAAAGGAAAAGGAGAGACTGAGCGTCTCAACTTATCTCACTGGAAGAGGATGCTCTCCCTCCCTGTTCTTCACAGCTGGCGCCCCGGGAGCAATTTTCCGTGGCCACAGAGAACAGCCCTCAGCAGGCAGCACAGAGCCGTCTCCTCCACATGCTCTCCCACTGCTGCTTCCCTCACCCCAGGGCTGGCAGCCTGGCTTCGGGCCCCTCTCCTAGCACACATGAAAGCACTATCTCTGAACCTTAAGAAATAATCAAACTTCATGCCTTACTTATACATGTAACAAGTCTAATCTATTCCTGGAGATCGTGATACACCAAACTGGACTTTATCTTCCTCACGTCCCCACTTCTTTGGTTAGTATTGTGCTCTACTTTCTATAGTTCCTACTATGGATGGTGTACACACACACACACACACACACACACACACACGCATGCACGCACTTTTTTCATTTTCCAACCATTCAATTTCAAGCTTTTAATGCTACATATACTCACACTTTGACAGATCCCTACATCACTGAACTAAAATGGTTTCGATTTGAGCTCTTCTGAGTCCCTTGTGAAGAACAACAGCAGCAGCAGCAACAACAGCAAAGCAAACTCAGCATTTTCCTGTGCTTCTGTTACAAAGGCATGACTGGAAGATTGTGAGCGGTCGGACAGGAACAGCACTGAGCAAGTCCCCCGCAACTCTAGAGAGGGGTTCAGAGGTCAGCCAGCCAGATGATGAGGGGATAGTAAGCCCCGCTCATGTTTTCTGGGCCTCGGGGTGCTGAGCACTCAGTTAATCCTCACAGCCGTCCTAGCATCTTAGGAAATTCTTGATGAGAAACAAGCCTTAGAGCCTGTAAGGATCTTTCCCTAAATTACAAAATGATTACAGTCCCATGTTTAACTCTAGAGCCAGACTTCTTAACTGGGGAGCTATTCTGCTGGGGTATAAATAAAATATAATGACTGGGAATAACACCAAAGCACGCGGAGACATAAAGTAGGCATTTCTGTGTGAGTATACACACACACACATGCATACACGTGCTAGAGCAATATTCGAAGAGCATTATGAAATGCAGTTTAAGCAAACCCCAAGGCAGGGACAGATTTGGTTGTAGTTTTCCAGAAGCAGCTGAGTTTGGGGCTGGGCTTTGGACTTGAAGCAGAACACACACTTGGCAGAAACCTACCCGCTGGGCATACATTTCTGGGGGGTAGAGTGAACCTGGTCTAAGGCACAGGTTATGCTGGAGAGACAATGGGCAGCTGGGCGCTGCTGCTGCTCAGGTTGAGAGGACCAATGGTAACAGTGCCGTGCATTTTCGAGGAGGATAAACGTAGGGTCAGAGAAATATCTAGCATTTGGTTAAGACACTCAGAGTTAATTGCAGTTCCTGATGAAAGGAATTCTACAATTGTTTCTGTAAAATTATTCTAGTAACTGCTTACTGGACGACTTGGAGTGGAGAAACTGAAAATGAGAAATAGTTCATAAATTTTAGTAGCCTAAGATAATCGAAGCCTGAGCTGAGGTGGCTATGGAAAGAGTTTTTTATTTTTTATGACCAAGGTCTGCAATCAAGACTTCAGACATTGTGCAATTTCCTAATGGCCGGAATGATTATCAGGCTACAGGGCAAGCTGCCAAGGGAGCAATCAGAGCTAGACACACTGGAGTTGGGGTTCATCTATCAGAGATGATTTTAAATCGGTGTGGGCCTGCCTGGATGCAAAAGGGAAGACGCCAGTCGGTGTGAAACTCCCCTCTTCAAATTGTTCTCACCGTTTTATTTCCCTTGGTGCCCTCAGTGACCTAATCCACAGAGTCCAAGGATAAAAGAGAAAATACCCAATTAAAGTCTGCAAAATGCATCAACATAAACACAAGAGGATTCTCAAATGCCTGTCTTCCAGATCCCCCCTTCACGCAAGGGCCGTGCAGGAGGCTTACCGCAAACATCCAGCCTGGGAGGATGCGCTCTCCACATAGTGTTTCAGAGCAAGCTGGAATTCTTCCAAGTCCTCTTCTATCACAGACATCTGACGCTGGACAAGCATGATGTGCTGCGGGGGAGAGGCAAGGGTTACAGCCTGACTGGCAGAGAGCCGTGCTTCAGCTGACCCCCTTCACCCACCCCACCCTCCTCACAAAGCAAACAATTCTCATCTAAAACTATGACCCAAAGGAAGACTATGACTAATCCAAGGAATATGTTCTATAAAAGCTGTAATGCAGGCAGGATACCTTCCTTGCCTCTAGCAGCAGGTGCTAAAGACAGTGTCTCCCGATGATACACTTCCCTTTTAAAAGCAGTGGTTCTTGATTAGAAGCACTGGGGAGGTTTCAAAATTGCACTTACGTTAGAATATCTGGAAGTGGGGTCCAAGCACTAGTATTTATACAAGCCTCCCCCACCAAAGTGACTCTGATGTGCAGCCAGGGCTGAGATGACCACCCTGTGGTCATTTTTAAAGAGTAGTCATGCTCTACACACTGGACAGCTCCAGCTTCACCTTAAATATTTCATGGTATTAGACATGTGTATCATTACAACCAAATTTCAAAAAATGTGTGTTCAGTGTTGCAGTTCCAAAGGTACACTGACTACTGACCACATACCCTAGGCCCTGCTCAAAATCTCATGGCATCAGATGGAGCCTGTGTTTAATGGATCACACTGGGCTGGATGCCAACTGCTTTTTGTAACAAATCCTATTACGTTTCTAGCATTTGTAGTTTGAAGACTTTCCTATAGATCTGTCTATGGGCTTCTCATAGCACTTCGATCTCAAGGTTAAGCCTTTCCTCCATCAAGGGTTTGCAATGAGTCACAGAAGCCCCCCTCCCTCCGCCGCCCAAAATTAAGGACTGGGAGTGAATTATAAAAGTGTAAAACAACAACAATGTAACGACAATTTAGAATATGAGGAAAATAACTTGCACAATATTACCCAGCTGTGTAGTGGTAGAGCCAGAATTCAGCCCCTGGTTTGCCATCTCCTCTCTCCCATGAGTTTCTCACTTCATGTTAATAGCTACCATGTTGGAGACCAGTTATATCACAGGAATCATATTAGGTACTTTATATATTCAATAGTAGTTCCTACTTTGTTTTTCTACAGGTAATTGTAGGTGCTGGATTCTGGGGATACAGTGATGAATCAAGACAGAATCTTTGCCTTCATAAGATTTAGTAAAGAGATGAACAAGGTTGTTTTGTGTTTTGGTTTTTTTCTAAAATTTAATTACTTATTTGAGAGAGACAGAGATAGTGACAGAGAGCATGAGTAGGGAGGAGAGGAAGAAGCAGGATCCCCACTGAGCAGGGAGCCCAATGCAGGATTTGATCCCAGGACCCTGAGATCATGACCTGAGCAAAAGGCAGACACTTAACTGACTGAGCCAACCAGGTGCCCCAAGAAATCAACTATGTCTACGGAATAATGTTAAGTATTGATCCTAGCACATGAAACTGCCTATTTGTAAACTGACCATTAGTCTATTAAATTCTAGAAAGCATTGTATTGTCAAATAAATCTTGATCCCAGTCTCAAAACCCTGTGATTGTGTAAGCCTTAAGGTTATATTTGGGCCTCCAAACTCACACGAGTAGGAAGCAGGCTATCAATACTGCATAACCCCTAAAAGGGGCAATACTCTCTGATAAACTGTTTCCAATGTGGTTATGGAGGAAAATGAAGTAAAAAGAAACTCTCAAAACAACAACAATGGACAACAGAGTTCCTCCCAGAATGGACATCCAGTGTCTAATCGCAGAACTTCCTTCACTGACAAATATCTTCCCAGCATGAATTCACCGTTGCAAGGAACCAGTAAATGCTGTATGCTTCCTATTCACGCCTTTCCGGAGTTACAGTTTTTATGACACTTCTCCTGGCCCAGTTTTATCATTGTATATTTTATCTGTGTGTTTTGGGGGAGTGGTGAGGGGACATAACTTACTTTTTATTCCTAAGTGTGTCAAACCGCAAGAGACTATATCTTGATCTTACAGGGAGGACTGATCCTCACCCACGAACGCCAGACTTTGAGCTAGAAGCGGTAATGGGAGGAGACTTCGGTGGTCTCCCTCGTGAAGGGGTCTATGTGTTCTATATATGTGAAAAGAATGGATATTTGATGATCAGAAGGCTCACTGTGGCAGAAACTCCAAACCATTTCCCCCAACCTATTTCCTCTTCTTTTTAGGTCCAGTTAGAGTACAAAGTCCATTATCTTTTGCAGTTAGGTGTAACCAACTGATGAGTTTCCACCAACAGAATATGAGCAGAAGTGCCGCGTATTGCTTTTGGGCCAAGACTTTCAAGAGGGATGTGAAGCCTCTCCACGTCCTCCTCCCCTTTTCTGTTGATAGAATGATCTGCCTTAGGAATGGCAGAGCCACACTTGTGAGGAGACTGTATCCCTGAATCTTTGTGTGGACTGTTTCTCTGGGCAAGGAAAAAACTTTTACTATATTGGAATCATTCTCCATTTGGGTCTGTTTGTTTCCACAGCCCAGTCACCTTAATGAGTTAGGTAATTTTAATTGAGTTTTGTTTTATTTCCCTTTAGGATCAGAGATCAAGAATCAGTAGACATAGGCCTGTAACTAACTCCTAAGATTATGTAATGAACAATCAGCCTCTTGTACCACTCTCCCAGGACCTAGTTTTAGTATCAGTAACGAAGAGTTTAAGTTAATCTCTGCCAAAATAATGTTCTTTTGACAGAAATCTACAGAGACTTTATGATCATGTATTTGTGATTAACAATGACTCAGATGATTTCTTCTGGACTTTCTTAGTGAGATATATAAATATATCTACCTATTCCACCGTAATTCTTTTTTTTTTTTTTTTTAAGATTTTATTTATTTATTTGACACAGAGAGAGACTACAAGTAGGCAGAGAGGCAGGCAGAGAGAGAGGAGGGAGCTCTCTGCTGAGCAGGGAGCCTGATATGGGGCTCCATCCCAGGACCCTGGGATCATGACCTGAGCAGAAGGCAGAGGCTTTAACCCACTGAGCAACCCAGGCGCCCCTCAACCGTAATTCTTTTAGTCTGAAAGCAATTCTTATATGATCTTAATTGCAACCATGAATAGAATCCTTCACTTCTCCCTGAAGGCATGCCCTTTGAAATGTGACTTTTTAGCTTCTTCTATCAAAACATGGATCCTGTTAACCTTTCCCCTGGATCTGGGCCAGTCTTATAACTTGCTTTGGTAGAAGAGTCCTAATATCTTCATGTCGTTTCTATATGTCCCTAACGTCAAATACACAGCCTGAGATCCTTATCTGAAATGTGGTGTGAATGGCCAGCCCAGAAGATTTTTTGTTTCTCTGCTTTAGAAGGGGTAGTGTACCCTTTATTATTTACTCTATAGGGATTTTGTTATGATTGAATTATGGTGGAATATTTACAGAATAGTGTTTGCTAGTTGCATTAGGTTAGCTGCATCTACCTTTGATTTCTTGGATTTTTTTTTTCCAAGAAATTTCAGCTTTTTAAATCTCTGGAGACAGAAATATTTTAAATGCAACTAATTTTTTTCATGTTTTCTAGTTCTATTTACTACATTTACAATTGTGATCCAAGCATGTCTTCAGAATAACAGCCTTTCCTGTGTGTTCTTGTTCAATCTCATAATAGCTATTGCAAAGCAAAATCAGGTTTTAAGAGTTCTTGACATATTTGTTGGTAATAACCCCAATACACATAATATTGTGTGGCAGGATTAATTTACTTAACAAAATATTATTATTCACAGGATTTATGAGGGTATAAAGGCAGAAAAATATATTAGATCTGTAAACTCCTACTGTATAAGCTATTCTGGTATAAACAACAGTAATGTGTTCAAGAAAAGTTACAGTTTTGAAAAGCACCAGAATGGAACCAAACCTTGTTTAAAATTACATTGACTCCAGAAAGAACCATTTTGAATATAGGAAATACCTAGGAAATCATCATCTTTCCCCAAGAGTTGTTTGATAAGAAGTGCCATGTAAGGTATACAGTGGCACCAAGCATAAAGAATTTGGATGGGCACATGCACCTGGCCAGATCCAAGATGTGTGGTCTGGATGGATTCCCTTCAAAAAACCATACTGACCTTTCAATAATTCATACTCCCTGCCTAGTACTTGACAGCTAGAAGACAATAAATTACCCCCAAGTTTTCCATGAGTCATAAAGTCACAATCTTGGATCTTAGCTCTCGGACGTACATTTCCAATTCTATTATAACAAGAGTAAATTCATGAATTCTGAAGATTGCGGTCTTTATAACATGCTTGTTACAAATCATTTGGGACATGCTGATTTTCCTACATAGCCCCTTAGTGTTGTTCTCTTAGTGCAACATTTGAACAATTTAATGTTATAAGAGATATGTAAGTATCTTTTCAAACTCCTATTTATTCTTTTTGATTTCACCTTAAATACTGTGTCATTCTCAAAGCATTCCCTGGCCTCCTAAATTAGGCTGTGTTCCCTTGCTGTGCAAATCTGAACTTTTCTATAATAATCCTCATCAGAGTGTCCTGTAGAGCCTTGTTCAATCACTGCAGGTCCTTCTGGTCTGTCTCGTAGCACCTGTAATATTTACCCCTTTATCTCCAGACCTTCCCCCAGGGCCTGGCACATAGCTGGTGATCGAGTTATTCAGGGAACAAACAGGCAAAAGCTCCTTTTGCTTTCAGTCAGTGATCATTCTTAAAAGCTCTTTAATAAATGTTATTTATGCACTATTCATTCCAGGAAAAGATTTGAGGTGGTCCCGCAAACCCTAGAACCTTGCATCTTTTCTTTGATCTACCTCCACCATCTTGTCCTCTTTCCTTTCCCCTTTAAGAGCAAAGAATACACATATTAAAAAAAAAAAAAACTTGGCTTCACTTTTACTAGCTATGTGGCCTTGAACCAGTTACTTCATCTTTTCATCCTAAGTCACCAAATCAAAGTGGAACAGTGGTACTTATACCACAGAGTTTGGAGGAGGATTAAATGGAAGAGTGTACGTAAAAATCTAGCCCAGGATAGATACTCAATAGATGTTACTTCTCATACTCTGCTCACTGGGTGGGGAGAGGGGAGCTAAAAAAAAAAAAAAGAAAGAAAGAAAGAAAGAAAGAAAGAAAAAGAAAAAAAGAAATCATATCCTAGACTCATCATTATGTAATGACTCATATTCCTGAAGACTAGATATGGCAGCTAGTAGGGTTTGAGACTTTGGCTATGTGTTTAAATAAGCCTACCAGATACTACTCTTCTGCTCTAATGGTAGAAAATCTTGTGAAACGGAGTCGTCTGTCAGCTCACAACCTCGCTGGCAAAGAACAACTCCACTTTAGTGTCCAGAGATGCACCAAACACTGGAGTGGGACACTTACAGTGTGGGGTGGAAGTCTAGCATAGAACCGCTGGGGTCTGGCCAGGGTATCAGAATCCTTCCACACCTCAATTCTCCATCTGCAAAATGGGGTTGCTGATGGCATCACCTCATACGGCTCTGATGAAGATGGAGTGAATTACAGAGCTGTGTGTTTGGCACAATACTTGGCACATCACAAAGGCTGAGTGAAGAGTAGCTTTAAAAAATTAAATCTATCATAACCATTTATTCTTTGTTTCCTGGTATGGGATTTATTTTTCAAGGTTCTCATGTATTCACTAAGGGAAAAGGAAAATCACCTCTCTAGTTAATGAAGCCTAAAACTGGTTTTGGACGCCAAGAAAAATCACTTGAGCCCAGAAGAGCATGCGATGCTGGGGGCTGGCTGTGAACAGTGGGGATCTGTTTTGGTCATTTCGAGCAGAGGTTTTATAAGAATCGATGGTGAGGCATTACCACCACTAATGATAAGGTCCAACTTTTAATGACAAGTAGTTTATTGGTATCTTTGAGAAAAACAAACTTATTCAAATCATTACTCTATGTGTAGTCCCAAAGAGCATAATTATTTTACCTTTAGTTGGTTGAAAATAGTTAAGGAATATCCTTTCCTACTTTTCAATAATATTGACTGCTGAAGCACCTTGCCCAATCCTACTTTGTTAAATACTTCTATGCACTATTGAATTAGTAATGCTGTGTGGGTTGATACATCTTTTAAAATTGACGTTGGCCTCTCTTCTGTCAGGGACCAGAGAATGGGAACAGTCTGTCACCTTCCATCAATAATCCTTGGACGATTTTTTCTTCCACTTAGCTAGTGTGAGAGAATAGTCTTACGTTAGGAAATTATGTAAAAATAGACAATGGTCTCTCTTAACCTTAGAAATGTTATGTTCGGTTGTCCTGACTACATGCAAATCTAATTGCTGACAGAGATGTAAGATTGCAAGGTCACAATCCTGTGACTAAGGGACCATTGGGAATAGTATTTATTCCTAGTTATGTGCACTCAACAGCCTTCACCTCTCCTCAAAAAAGACTCTGCTTCCCAACAAAACCTACCCCTTTAGAATTCTGGGTGCCTGATAAATTAATACAGACCATGCCTCATCTTTGGGGGAACAGAAGCCCTGAACATGTAACGAAATATAGCTTACCTTTGGGGAAAGTGTTCATAACCATAGGATTCTAATTATAACACCATTATGAAGCTTTCCTCAGAACGCTCTACAGTTTTCCCTTTGAAAACTCTCTGTGCTTTGAGTCTGGACAGATGGGCAGGAGCAGAAAGAAAGGTGAGCCTCACCTTCTATCACACAGGCAGCACCTGTGGAGTAAGTGCCTGGTAAAGAGATGAAAGGTTTGCCTATCTTTGTGTCATGTAAATGTGATGGCTCCTAGAAGATCTATACAACATTCCTTTAAGGTGTTAAGGAAAAAAGTGATTTTCTGTGGGTTATCAAGATTTTAAAATCCAAATTTCCACTAAATGTGAATGCAAAGATCCACTTTCCCCCAACAGAATGTGCTACCAATACTGGCCTCAAAATAAAATAACAAATCATGATACATGTTTTCAATTAATAACTTATTCATAAATTTCCTTTTGTTGTGTCTGAGTGCCTATTAGCATCACTTTGTCCATTCCCTCTCCATTTCTATAAATTGCCACCACTCTGGATGGATATCTTTTCCCAAGGAGCATAAATGTTCCTTTTTCTCTAAATGTCATTTTTTTTTCCTTGGGAAAAAAAAAAAAAAGATTTCCGAGCATACACATTGTGCTCTGGCCCTAGAATGAGAGCTGGAGATGTGATACCGAATAGCATCAAGTTTCAGCTCAGGTGCAGCACTCAGGCTTGAAGGGTTGATAAAATGTTGTTCGTGATATAATTTGAATGTTGCCCCTTCTCTGCCAATCACACTCATTCAATTATTCAATATCTCATTGATTTACATATGCATAAAATTCTCATTTTGCACATATCACGTGCTAAGTACTTGTATAATAACCCCGTCAAGTAGGCATTAGGTTTCCATAAATCACAATTTTGAAACTACTACTTAGCCATGCAAAATAAAATATGCCTATGTACTACTTTTTCAAATTTTCACTGAGATAGATAGTCACTCACTTGGAAGAAATTAAATGTTTTCAAAGTACATATTTCTGACATTTTCACCCAGGAAAAAAGTACTTACAGATTTAGTATTCCCTTCAATAACTTCTTCTTCCCGTGGTTCAAGTTTGAGATCCTTCAGGGGAAGAAATGGGGAAGGGACCAGAGTGAGATAAAGGAAACACCATATATTTGAATGTTAAGTCTTTTATGGCTAATGTACCAAAAGAACCACATTATCTGAAAAGAAAGGGAGTAATTCTGATTTAAAAAAGAAATGAAACAGTTCCAGTAAAAACTCTTTTACCCATTTAGCAATGGTAAAAAGCCATCTCAGATGTGTTTGTTATTACTTTAAGTTTACTGATGACATTAAAAGAGAACAAAATGGAGCAGATTCATTAAAATAGGGAAAGGATAGGATAGAAAAAGACTAGGCTGACTTCTTTTGCTGTTAGTACTGATTGCCACTTTACCTGGGAGATCTTGACAGGCATTAGTGCGACTGCTATAATACTTTTATACTCTAGTGATAATTTGACATTACTAAACCACGATGAATTAAAAAGCAAATAAAAGGGGCACCTGGGTGGCTCAGTGGGTTAAAGCCTCTGCCTTAGGCTCAGGTCATGGTCTCAGGGTCCTGGGATTGAGCCCCCTCATCGGGCTTTCTGCTCAGCAGGGAGCCTGCTTCGTCCTCTCTCTGCCTACCTCTCTGCCTACTTGTGATCTCTCTCTGTCAAATAAATAAATAAATAAAATAAAAAATCTAAAAAAATAAAGCAAATGAAAATGCTATTGATATTTTCTAAAAATCGAGGACTACTAAAAAGACCCCAGAATTTTCTGCAGCCATCGATGGATGATGCTAATGTCTTCAGTGAAATCAAGCATGTAATCTCTGAGGACTTCATTCTAAGAATATGCATCCTAACATGTGTAGTGAGTGAGGATTATGCACAATAATTCCTTCAAGGAGATAATAAACTGAAAGTTGTAGAAATCCAGACTGTCCAAACTAACATAAACTTGTTAAAAACAGAGCTATGTAGCTCTAGCTTGCTGTTCTCTTGGGGTTAAACCTTAGGCAAGTTATTTAACTTTTCTAGGATTCACTTTCACCGTTTCCTCTGGCTTGAAATCTCTATTCCTAGAGGCTGACCTAGCTGGCTCCTTCTCTCTCATACCTCAATTCCAATATCACCTTCTTAGAGTGACCTTCCTGGGTGCCCACCCCCTCATCATTACCATACTGCTTTACTTTGCTCTACTTTGTCTTCCACAGTACTTTTTGCTCTCTGAAATTAGCTTATTTCATTGATTTGTTTACTGGTTTTCCTCGGTCTCTATCAGACCAAGTGCTGTACTTTCCCCGCCAGAATCATACCAGGCATAAAGCAGATGCTCAGTAAACATTAGTTGAATAAATGAATGGCTGAATGAATGCCCCATTGAAATCACAGCTTCCCCATGAAGGCAAGGGGATGGAATGTATATGGATGTAAGCTGAATCTTAAAGAATACTCTACAGTAGAAACCCTAACAACAGGGATCTCCTTGACCACTCTTTCCCTAACACCAACTCAGGTACACTTTTCACTTCCACCTTCTTTGATCGAAGAGAAGAACAACAAGTGGTATGAATGCAATGAGGACATTTGAAAAAGTTTTCTGCAGAGCTCTAAGGACAACATAAAATATAATCTCAATATATCCCCATAAATCCTCATAGGAGCTGAAATGGGAAGAAAGAATGCCTGAAGGAACCTGAAGAAATTTCAAGGATTATGTCCCCCCACGGGAATGGTACCAGGCTTGGTTTATGGTGCAGGAAGGATTTATACTAAATGCAGAGAAAGAGAACAGGTGCTCCCCTGCAGGAACACATCCCTCTAATGGGGAGATCAAACCCGGTGCCAATAACTGCAAGAGACGAGAGTCAGCTGTGAAATGACGTGCACTTAGCTACTGTTTGTCAACTGGGCAGTTTTTCCTTTAAAAGCCTAATTCACAGTACAGAGTAAGTTGTAAATTTGAAAAAGTAGTACATAGGAACTTGCACTGCCTCTCCATTCATTAAGACAGGCCATGCTGAGCCCCACACAGCTGGGACCCGATGCCCAAGACCATCACATCACCCTTTCAGCAAACCTCTCAGACGCTGTTCTCAAAATGAAACCCTTTCATAGGAAGGGAGGGAGAAAAAGTCTAGGAAAGAAAGAGATGTGATAATACTTTGATTTAAAGTTGGGGAAAAAAGGCATGACCTAAGTTAAAGCTATTCCTTTAAAAATAGCTATATAAAGTTAAGACACCAAATAGAAGTTTGCCAAGATCTTCAAATCTATTTTAAAAGGAGGAATTGATGTTCTTTAAATGAATCTAAAATTACGTTAACAACGGACTCTCTATGTTTTAACAAGGTTTGTTTTTCAAATAGAGGTCATGCATTTCCAACTTCCATGACTGGAAAGCAAATTTTCATAGCCACCGTTTTTCCTATGATTATGTTTAATCTCAGCTCACATATCAGTTGATAAAATTAGGAAGGAAGGAAGTAGAATTGCAGCAAGCTCTAAGTTTAGGTTATTCAGCCAGTTAGTGGTCAACGTAAATGTAACAAATGGTGATATGGCAGCAGAGGGACTGGAACTCTCCAAGGTTTCTTCCCCTGGACTTAGTTCCTTGTACAGAATCTCCTTCTCAGGGATCCTCCTCAACTCAGGACATGGAACTTTCATCTTTGTGGAGATGGCTTTTGAGATCTTAAACTATTGGCCTGACTTCTTGCGTGGTAACATCTAACTGAACATTTCTGCCTGTGTCCTACTGGATCTCGAAATTAACATAGCTAATCAACCAGTTCACCTCACCTCACCCATTATCTCTCACTTGTCTCTTCCTTTCTATTAATGACACAATTGACTAAGGCACTCAGGCTAAATTCTCAGAATCCTACTTGAGATTCCCCTGTCCTTTACCCATCATACCCATTCAATGATCCTGTTAATTTCACTCAAGTCTTTCAAATCTGCCATTTTCTTTTCATGTATGTGTGTGTGTGTTTATATAAAGACATTTATTTATTTATTTATTCAACAGAAAGAGACACAGCAAGAGAAGGAACACAAGCAGGGGGAGTGGGAGAGGGAGAAGCAGGCTTCCCTTCGAGCAGGGAGCCCAATGCGGGATTCAATCCCAGGACTCTGGGACCATGACTTGGGCCGAAGGCAGACACTTAACGACTGAGCCACCCAGGTGCCCCCTTTCAGTCATATATTACAGGCCCATCTCTTGCCATACCTGATTCCAGTGGGCTCAGATCTACAACCTGCTCTTTAGTGTCATTGCTTGAGCTGGCTTTGGTGGCTCTGAGTTTTCCTGTTTGAATTCAGTTTGTATTCTTGCTGTCCAATTTTCTAACTAAAAGATCTTTCTGGTTATGTCACTTACCTGTTGAAAAATAATAAATGCCTCCTGTTGTCTCTAAGGCAAGTCCAAATCCCTTACTCTGTTATTTAATTCCATCCATAATATGACCCCTATCCATCCACACAATCTTATATGTTACCACTTCCCTAGAGGAAAGAATCTAACCAGGCTGGCCTACTTAAGGTTTACTCATGCTGTCACCCTTACCCAATGTCCTTTCCAGCTGCTCTCTTTTTACTAAAAATTTACTTCTCTGTAGCAAATATTTATTTGTTCATTGGTTTGTTAGCAGACTAGTATTTATTCCAATTTTAATGACAATACATTTTCCTTTCAGTTAATTCTCTCTTCTCCTTCCAATACAGTGCTCTGGGACCATTAATCAAGATGTTCTCCCCTCCCTTATCCAAGTACTCAGCCTGGGACCCTAACAAGACCAACCAGATTCTAACCCTTGGAAAGTGGAATCTTGAGCATAACGTCAGGAGACTAGAGATGGTTGGCACTCACTTAACTCAGTAGAGGTAGCCTGAGAGACCACTGAGTGTTTCTCACTTAGACCTCTAGAGTTATTTTGTCTCCTGACTTTTCCTGAATCCTAGTTTCTTTACCCTCTGTTGATTCTGTGAGCATTCCCATATCCTCCCAGAAAAAAATTTGATTACAGAGGTGATTTCTATTACTTGCAAACAAAATTCCTAATTGTCATCATGTAAAGGCCTGACTCAAGCCCCTCCTGTCACACTACATCCTTGCCAAGCACCCTAGCTTGCAGCAACCATCCCCTCAGGAAGCATCTGTAGATTGTAATTAGCATC
Organism: Ailurus styani; assembly: GCA_002007465.1. Taxonomy (NCBI): domain Eukaryota; kingdom Metazoa; phylum Chordata; class Mammalia; order Carnivora; family Ailuridae; genus Ailurus; species Ailurus styani. The sequence goes on along the minus strand of LNAC01000432.1, from coordinate 1,072,835 downwards.
TGTTCTGCTCCTTTGGCATGTCTCAGTCAGTCAGCAAGACTTGACTGAGCATTAACTATGAAGCTGTTTCTGTGCTACCACATACTTTAAAAAAATCAGTTAACTTTTATAACAATGCTTCATTTTTCAAGTAGACTGTGGCTTCTTCAAAGTCAGTAACTGTCTCAAACATAAACATTTCTTCCTTGGCACCTGGCATGCCCAGAAAACACATATTCTTACTGACAAAACCTGCCTCTTCCATTAAAGGGAATACCAGTACCATATTATGACTGCAGGTACTAAGTGAATTAGTCAATAAAAATAACTGGAAACATAAAATACAGATCTGAAAAACTCATCACATCCCTACTTGCTTGCTCACTGGGTCGTTCCAATGCCAAAATTCATCAGTTAGCAGGCTGGATTACAGAAGTTGTGAATGTAATTTCACCTTCTAGTATCTCACACAACCACTTCCCTGAACCCCTCTGAAACCTTCCCAAGGCAGGGGCCAGGTCGTCCCTAAGAGCGGCCATCCACGTCATTCAGCACACTGCCACCCACCGCACTGGTAACCAAAGTGGCAGCCAATGCACTGCATTTAACTTGCAGCTCTACATCCTTTTTTTTTTTTTTTTTTAAGATTTACTTATTTATTTGAAAAAGAGAAAGAGAGAGTGTACATGCACACGCAGGAGCATGGGAGGAGGGGCAGAGGGAGAGGGAGAAGCAGGCTCCCTGCTGAGCAGGGAACCCACACGGGGCTCCATCCCAGGTCCCTGAGATCATGACGTGAGCCGAAGGCAGACCCTTAACTGAGCCACCAGGCGCCCCTCTACACCCTCTTAACTATAACCAGAGGGAGGGTAGGGGTGGGCGACTGAGAATGAACATGAGCCTCCATATCTGCCTTTACAGGAAAGCCCAGATAACCCCCAAGCAGGCGTCTGCAGCATCGCAGGAGTCCTGGGTGTTATTCTCTCTGTGGGGCAGCCATGCATATATTAATGCCAGGAGGAAAATGGGTCAGAATGTAATGAAAAGTGAGAGGGAGAAGAAAGAAAAGGAAGCTCATACCTTCTTTTCCAGTCGATCAATTAATTTCTGGAGTCTGTTGATCTGCGTCATCCACTGGTTATCTTCTTCTAACAAACCTTGAGGGGAAAACCATGAGGGCACTGTATTAAACAGAGGGAACGCTTGGGCATCTCAGAACTTTCCTTTTACCTGGAAGGAAGCACCCAGTGTCACTGACTAGTCACCAACTTTTTAAGAACTGCATTCATGAGTGCTTTCTGAGTTATCGATTTCCATAGACCCGTGCGGCTCCGTGGGTTCATTTTTGCAAGTCTGTGCTTTTTACGTCATTGCCTGTACCAGCCTTTGATAGTCAAAGAACAGATTCCGCTGAGCCATTTTTACCACCCGATGAGATGGCAGATTTTTCTTTTGAAAAAACCGGGAAGTATCCATCAATAACTCTAAGCTTACTTCCGTGACAGTGGCAGGAGCCCGGGAAGTAACAGGTCTGACCACAGCAAGGCAGCTGGTGTCTCCTTTCCTAGGGACTAACCTGAACAAGCGTGGGCACCGTGGTCATGGCATAACGGTTAAGAGTACAGGATCTGGAACCTGCTGATCATGCTCAGGTGACCGGACTCCTCTGACCTCAGCTTCCTGATTTTTAAAATGGCAATAATATCACTGGCCACATAGTCACTGTGAGGATTCAATCCTGTGTATATGTGTACATGTATATATATACACACATGCATACATGTGACAGATGTACATATGTATGTCTGTATGAACACACACACACACACATCTATATCTAGCACCAAGTCCTGCTGCTATTATTGTTGCTATAATTATTTTTTTAATTAAAAAATGTTTTAAGTCTCTTTTATTTTATTCTTGCTTTTCCAAGTAAGCTCCACACCCAACATGGGGCTTGAACTCATGACCTGGAGATTATTCAAAGGTGCAAAGGGAAGAGTTGTGGTCTGAGCCCCTGCACAGACATTCTCGCCTCCTTGTGGATCCTTACGGCAGGTTGCTCAAAATGATTTCATAGGCATTTGCTGAAATATTATTATTGAATATTTCCCGATGTGAGGATGTGACTGAATTCAAACTGTAAAGACTTGTTTTGGCTTTCGATATTAGGAAGAGAAGACCAAATTATAAAGAGGTCATACTTTACATTAGAATTCACTTCTCTCTCTCTGCATTCTTGGGTAAAACTCCTTGCAAAGCCCATCACGTAAATTATGATGCAAAACTAAGCAGGAGTAGTCACACAGAAGTGACTATAAAAAAAAAACCAGAGAAAGGGTGCTTTATAATAGAAAACATTGTAACTGTATAAACAAAATTTATGTTTACTTTTTAATTTACAAATCAGTTAACACGTCTCCATCCTGGCTTGTTCCTAAAAAAATTAAAAGTGGCTGTCACATCAAAATTCCTTAGAAGGATATTTGGGGTTTTGCTCTGTTTCCTGAAGGGTTAAAGTGTAAATAACAATCTATATTTTGACTCAGGAGCCTAGTCTTGTCATGTCCTAACAACACACGGTAGACTATATTCGCGATCACAATTTTCCCCTTTCTTCCTGGAACAGAATTCTGTGTATACAGCCGTTGCCGCTCTACTTTGCAGTACCTCCTATCAGGACGGGTGGAGTACATATCCCTCCCACCTGCTACAGGGCTTGGCATGGGCGAGTTAGCAGGTAAGATGCACACAGCGGTTTCAAGTGAGCTGTGTGATATGGCCTGGTTGGTCGTGCTTCCAACACCCATCAAGAGAAGAAACTGCTCCAAGGAATCACTGATCCCAGGAGGCTACACGGGAAGTAGAATTGAACCCAACCTACACCTGGGGAGCACACATCCAGCTGAGGTCACTCAAATCACCATCAACCACAGACCCAGGAGCAAGAGAAGACAAATATTTGCAGTGGTAATCACTGAGCTTTTGCGGTTGCATACAAATAGACTAATAAACCAGATGACCTTGGACAAACTGCATCACTTCTGGGGAAATAAAAATACTAACACCTATCTTATTATAAGGTCTTAGAATGAAAAAAGTGCTCAAGAAAGCACTTTGAAACCTTTCAAGTACAGTCTGTGTAAATATATAGTTAGTACTTTGGTTTTCTGAAATATTAGATATTTAAAGGTTAATGTGTACTTAAACGGTATGTTCAAGTGATGTTTATATATACACACATACTCATATACATATATACATATGCATGCGTACACATGCTTTGCAGAAGTTACTGTGATACTTTGCAACATGAATTTGTATATTTCAAATGGATTTTAAAGTAATTATCACAAATGGCATAATAATCGAAAATATTAGGGTTTTAGTCTAATAAATGTCATATTACATTATACGCTTCAAACATGTCAGCTATGACTTTAATCCCATCAAGAAAGGAAATAAAGATCCTTTCCTGAGATGGACTTTCATATGTTTAGGCAGGCTTTACAGAATCTGGAGCAAATTAAGGTACAAGCTAGAGGGTGCCGCCTGCCTTGAAACTGACGGGGATTTCTACAGGTCTCCAGTCCCTCGTGTATTAGGCACCGAGCCGCTTTCTGCCTTACCCATCGTCCCTCTGTGCGCTGCTGGGTGCAGCTGTGGGGTTCTGATGGAAACAACAGGAAGGATCATCACCCTGTTCTTAACACCATAGGCTCTTTGCTGCTGTCGTTTCAGAAAAACTTAACCAGTACAGGAAAAGCATTCCATTCCTACTGCTGTTTTACTTGTTTAGAACATATGAGACAACTTGTTTTCAAAAATACGTCAATGTGAAAATACAAATTGAGTCAGTTTGGAAGAAGAAAAACGACAAAGCTTCATTACCTGGACCACAGGCGCTAAACTGAGGGCTTTTAGGGGAGAAGCTGTTGTGTCTCTGGACCCGGCGACTTGATCGCTTTCCAGGCCACTGAATCAACAGGACTTCTGGCTTGGTCGGCCCTTGCCTTGAACGAGAGAGACAACATTTAACCACAGCGTGTTTCTTGCCTCGAGAAACAGATCTTCAACCATCAGTCACAAAGATTTTCTGGTGTAGTGAAAAGAAAAGTTAGGAGAATGGCTGCTTGCCAACATGCTCTGAAGACCCAGAAGATATGGTTTTACAAATGTGAATCTAAAGGAGAAACTGTGAGCCATCTATATTCTTTCAAAGTTTCAGTAAAAATTGTATTTTCCTTTGTGACTTAAAAAAAGAAAACATCTTTCATTTCTTGACCAAACCATCCATGGAAAAAGTGTTTTTGTGTGTGCTGATGTATTTAGTCTTAAGTTTTTAAAATCAAGGCTATGTATCCATATAATTTTAAAAATCAAATCATTCTACAAAGCTTATTTTAACAAGCAGGAGCCCCCACCTCCATATCATGCCCCATTCCCCTTTCACAGAGGGAATTCTTTCAACAAGTGTTAATTTGAGCATTTATCCTCATATCTGTATATAATATACTTAAGTTGCTATCACTTTATTCTTCAGTTTTAAAATATATCTATTAACTTCCCAATATGAAAAGCTCAGGTCAACAGTGTATACAAGGAAATATTATAAAGAACTTATAGGAAACCTGTTTGAAAGAATGGATTCAACCTGGGAAGCAAGCCTTTGTTCTTTCCCCTTTCTTCTCTCCTGGCTGGAATACACACATGATAGCTGGAAATCCAGCAACCATATTGGACCATGAGGCAAACATGAGGACGTACTTAATACATGAAAAAGATAGGAGGTCTATGATAAATCTGTAGAGCTGTCATACCCACTTAGCCTGCCACCATCAAGCTCTTTCATAAGATAAAATAAACCCTTATGTGTTGAAGTCATTTTTTTCCTGTTACATGCTGGCAAATCTAATACTAATTCAATCATCCAAAAATCTTCCTTTACTATCATTAGGGGAAAATTTCTTCAGCCTCTCTCTAATGCTGATTCCCCCAACCCCCCTTTTAAGTTGGATTTCATTTTCTCTTTGTTTTGGTGAAAAAGAACCTTTAATTGCTTCATAGGAAGGGGTGCACCATGAGAGGCAATTTTTTAAAAAATGAATGAACTTAATTGCTTATTTTTTATGTTGGTTCTCTTTATTATTATGTTCAATTATCCAGCATATAGTACATCGTTTGCTTTTGATATAGTGTTCAAAATTTTGAGATATTGCATATTAAAAAGATACTTTTATGCTACTTTATTGGTTGTTTTATGGAGTAAAGACCTTTATATTTTTTAAATTCCAGTATAATTAATGTATAGTGGTATATCATTTTCAGGTATATAATAGAGTGATTCAACAATTCTATGCAGCACTCAGTACTCATCATCATAAATGTACTCTTAATCTCCTTCACCTATTTCACCTATCCCCCCACTCACTTCCCCTCTCGTAACCATCAGTTTTGTTCTCTATAGTTAAGAGTCTGTGATTTGGGGGCCCCCGGGTGGCTCAGTCAGTTAAGCAACTGCCTTCAGCTCAGGTCATGGTCTCAAGGTCCTGGGATCGAGCCCCACAGAGCCTGCTTCTCCCTCACCTCCTCACTTGTTCTCTTTCTCCCTATCTCTCTCTCAAAAAAGATCTTAAAAATAAAAGTCTGTAATTTGTCTCTTTTTTTTATTTTTTAAATTCTACATGAGTGAAATCATATAGTATTTGTCTCTTACTGACATTTCACTCAGCATTATACTGTCCAGATCCATCCATGTTGCTGCAAATGGCAAGATTTCATTCATCTTTGTGGCTGAGTAATATTCCACTATATGTAGGTGTGTGTGTGTGTGTGTCTACACACACACACTTCTTTTATCCACTCATCTATCGATGGATTCTTGGGTTTCTTTCATATTTTGGCTATTGTAAGTAATGCTGCAATAATCACAGGGGTACATATATCTTCTCAAATTAGTGTTTTCATATTCCTTGGCTAAATACTCAAGAGTGGAATAACTGCATCAGATGGTAATTCTATTTTTAATTTTTTGAGGAACCTCCATACTGGTTTCCACAGTGACTGCACCAGTTTGCATTTCCACCAAACAATGCACGAGGGTTCCTTTTTCTCCACATACTCGCCAATACTTGTTTCTTCTGTTTTTGATTTTAACCATTATGACGGGAGTGAGGTGATATCTCAGTCTAATTCTGATTTTCATTCCACTGATGGTTAGTGAGTTGACCATCTTTTCATGTGTCTGTTGGCTACCTATATGCCTTCTTTGGAGGAATATTTGTTCTTGTATTCTGCCCATTTTAATTGGATTATTTATTCTTTTGGTGTTGAGTTGTGTACATTCTACATATTCTTTATATATTTTGGATTTTAACCTTTATCAAATATATTACTTGCAAATATCTCCTCCCATTCAGTAGGTTGTCATTTTGTTTTATTATTCCCTTTGCTGTGCAGAAGCTTGTAATCTCACTTGACTGCGGTGAATGATTTTTTAAAATATATTGGTGGATTCACCAATTGGTGGATTCTGCTCTTTTCCCTTCATGCTTGCACCGCCCATCCCTCCCAAAGACAGTCTTGTGGGTGTGTTTGGCTCTTGACTACATCTCCACCCTTCCTACCATTTTCAGTGGGGTCTCTTCCTACATCTAGCTGTGGAGAGTCTGTTCTGCTGGTCTTCCAGTCATTTTCTGGACTATTTACATTGATGTGGGTTTTATTTAGGTGCATCCATAGGATAATGTGAGCCTTAGATCCTCCTATTCTGCCATCTTCTCCAGAAGTCAGAGTAGAGAGATTTAGGTTGCAAATCATTTTCTCTTCAAAAAAGCTGCTTGATTGCATTCTAGCTTTCAGTATCATTATTGAAAAATTTAGTGTTTTCTTCATGCTTTGTATTTGACCTGGTTTTTTCTGTCTGGAAGATTTCAGACACTTCTCTTCGTCTTTGGTATTCTGAAATTTCAAAATGTCGTGCCTTGGTGTCAGAGTTTATGATTCATTGTAATGGGCCCTTGGTCTGTTCTATCAACCTGGAAACTCGTGTTCTTGTTCTGAGAATTATTTCTCAATTTTCTCCTTTTTTCTTTTTCTGGAATTGCTACTTTTCAAATATTGTGCCCTTTGGACTATCGTTTTATTTTTTTCTTTCCCATTTTCCATCTCTTTGTGGAAATGCCATCACACTTTTATCTCCAAATCTTGCTTACAGGTTATTTCTGTAATCATAATTTCCAAGAGCTCTTTGTGTGCTTTGAATATTATTTTTTTTAAATAGCATCCTGTCCTTAATTCATAAATGCAATATTTTCTCTGCTTTCTGAGGGTACTGATTTTTTGGGGGGAGGGGAAAGCTTTCTTTTGCTCTCTGGATTAAATCTGTTTCTTCTAAGTTTCTTTCTTGTGTTTGATTTGTTCTCTTTGTTGTCCATACCTGTTTCAGAGGAAGGAAACAGGGATGATTGGAGTGTGTGTGTGGTGGGGGGAGCAGGGACAGATTGCCAACTTGCAGCCCCCACTGTAGGGTGGCCTGGCCAGGCCTATTCATTAGGGGACACCATCACTTGGTACTTTTAAGTCTTTCCCTTTGGCTCATGAGATCCTACAGAAAAGTGAGAGAAGCATCTCCCAACTAGAGTGGAGAAGCCCAGCTGTCGGGGCTTTGGGAGTATGGCATGCTGAGTGGCTTTCAAATCTCGCTGTTCAGTATGGAGCCTTCCACGTAATGCCTGTGTTTTAGTGTCATGTCCTGACCTCTGCTATGCCAGCTGTGTATCTGTTCACCTTCTCCAGAAAACACATCTCTGGGCTTCCTCGAGGACTGGGGAGGAGCACCTACACAGTATTTGATGGAGCTTTCGGCAACCCCCCACTGCACATGGCGAAGCCCATTCATGAGCTTCTCTGAGGTTCTGTGATACCAATCACATTGCATCTTGGCTTCGTACATTGTCTATGCTGTGTCTTTCTCAGAGCTTCAACCTCAGTCACCACTACATTCATTTTCTGTCCATACTCCAAGTTTCTACCCCTTTGGTTCGTCCCTCTGTATCTTTGCACCTTTATGCCTCTTTGTTGTCCAGGCTCTGTTAATGCCTTCTTTGAAAGGTTTAGGGAGGATGGAAAAGAAATCGTAAGTTTACTCTCCAATCTTTAGACCACTCTATGAATTCTCCTACGGCATTTAAAAAACATCAACTTTCTCGCAGCTCCAGGCGCCACAAGGATAGGTGACCGGACCAGTTCTCCTCCATGTTCAAGCTGAGGGAATGTAGACTGTCTGAAGTTTTATAAGCACCTGCAAGCAAATTAAAGCCTTCCCTTACTTCTATAATAGACAACCATCAAAAGGAGAAAAATAACTTCTAAACCTAGAAGGAATTAGTCATTTCTCTGGACAAAGAACAACTTTGGAAAATAGAGTAAAGTTTCAGATTCCATTATAAAAAGAAATTCACATATAATTAAACTGTGTTCCCAGAAATATGGTTTGTGAAGAAGAGAAGCTTATGTAAGAGGACAGGGGCCTCTCGAGGGAAAAGCTCCAGTGTAATGTGATGATGATTCTTGTCATTGGCTATTAGATACTTTCAGAAGACATGAAATTAAAGTGGCTCTCATTTAGCCAGTATGCCAGGATGATACAAAGAGTGCTGTAGAACACCATCTGAAAAAATCTCACCTCTGTGGCATTCCAGCTGTATGCATCCCTTCTCTCTGAAATTGCCATTTTCACATGGATAGACACAGATATTCTGCCCAGGGCTGCATGCCTAACTCATTACTGCAGGATGAGTGATACTGTGTGATTCCTCCCTGGGGTTGATAGCCAGAATAGATGACTTCTGAAAATTTGCTATATTCCAACAAAGTTTTGTATCCCTAGGTTGCACAAATATTAAGCTTCAAAGTAGTATTGATGCTTAAGGAGAAGCAAATTATTATAACCTTGGGATTTTTAAGGCTATCTGCAGGTTGCAACTGTTGACTATGCAGAGCATTGTGGAATCTTCCTTTATGTCATAAAATATGGATGAGTTTTGGGTTACATTGATTTCACCTCTCCTCTCTGACCTTGTTCTAACTCATCTCAAATCTTTACTATATACTCTTATGAGACTAATTTCCCTTAAAACTTGTTTTCATTACATTTCTCCTTTATTTACAACCACCAAGACAATCTCTGATCATATGAAATTGATCTACCTTCTAGACTTGCTAACCTTTGATGCCAGATGGGTTGTTCTCACTGTCCCAGTTGTTCATCCACTGCTGTTCTATATAGTTCCCTTTACCTGGGATTCCCTTTCATTCATTCAGTTTCATATATTTAACATGTAGTTGTGCCAGGTACAGGGAAACAAGGCAAAGCCCTTTCCATTTAGAAACTCAAAGTCTAATGGGAGAGATAAGTAAGGGATGGAGTTCGTAGGTAAGTCTAAGTAGAGGGTACTGAGGAAGTACACAGTGTTGGAATGCGAGGTATAAAGTCCTACTCTGAGAGCAGGGAAGGTTTTCCAGAGCAAGTATTGTCCAAGCAGTGACCAAACAAATGAGGAAGAGCCAAGCCAGAAAGAAGATGGGTATTTTGGTGGGGGTGAGGAGGCCCCATCCTTTCAGGAAGAATATCCTCTGCCATTAAATCTACCCTAAAGATCCCGTTCAAGTCTTACCTCCTCTGAGGCTTATTTACTTTACTGGTATCTTGTCTAATATCAAGGGAACAGGACAGCCATCTTTCCTGTCCTGATTTTCCCTCCACTGGTGAGGGCCCCTGGGGCTCTCCTTACTTTGGTTTCTGGTGGCCAGCTGATGGCTAGACGGAGCTAGGGAGAGGAGACACAGTACTTTTAAGCATGAGCCTAATTCCCACCCTTATTATTATTATTTTTTTTAATGAAAACCTCCTGGGGAGGAGTATCATGGATTTGGGGTAGGATCTGGGCATCCCTGGGTACCTTAGTCAACTACTATAAGTTACATCAGACCTGTAATAGTTCTCATTCCTCCAACCTCTGTCTGAGCTAGAAGCCTAGAAATAAAATATTCATTAGTCCTCTAGTGTCTTCTACTTTCGTCAAGTCCTGCATTATCACACTTCTCATTAAACACAGCTGCTGTGCAGCTGTTGGTAGTTTTCACAGGAGGCCAAGGCTAGCCTTGTGGCCTGACACAAAGAACAGCATTCATCATATATTCACTATATGGTGGTGAATGCAGAACTCGTTTGCAGGAGAGGACTATAGAAAAAACCCAAAGCGCAGCTGAAGAAGGGAAGCACGGTGCTTTTGCAGGCCTCCTCTCAGGTGACAAATAATTGATTCTAAAAAGGGAGAATCCACTTCACATCAAGAAAATCTACACAAAACAGAGAAATCAACCTCATTTTCCCATGTGGAACACAAAATCAACTTCACTGTGTCTCAAGATATTTAGTTATCCTCTGCTCAAACTTGAGGAATGGGCTCGTGGCTTTTCTAAAGCTATTTGTTACACCTCCCGTTTACTATGAAATCACTCAAGGCACTGCAGATAAGAAGTCTATAGTGTAAAAATGCTGCCCAGGTCCATGGCACGGGCAGACCCATGTGCATCAGCTGCACGAGCTCATTAGATTTGAGATTAGAGGCTCTTTTGTTAGAATTTGGTGGTGCTCACTCATTCTGACATTGTAAACACATGGTTGAAAATTCCACTGTTTCTCTGAGATGTCCTAATAATTACGTATCCATTAGTTTGTTTAGAAAAATTGGCCCTACTGAGCAGTCTATTATCAGCCTGTTCAAAAAAGTTACTGTGTGGTTCTCCCTAATTTAAAATGCAAAAGTTAGATGGTCATATGTGTAGGTTTGAAGTAACACATGCAAAATATGTTGCATAACCAGAGTTTTGCCAAGCCCTTCTCTAGCTTGCAAGGTGTAAACAACGGCAACTCAAGAAAGTACCGACTGTTGGTTAGAATAATTTTGATGTGTGCTTTACACAATTCTAACTCAGGTTCCTCTTTAGCATTAGCACCCTTATTTACATAGCTCTTATAATAGCATTACTTATCTTCTCAGTGATATTAATTGGTGGTCTTGAATTTTGAAATCTTTCCCAACATTCACTTTTCTTTATTTCCTTGAATAAATAGGCTGATTCTATTCCCAAGTCCCCAGGTACATCCAGGTTCACTTAGCCTCTAAGTCTCTATCATTTCCTCATCTTCACATAATACTCATTTGCAAGATGAGCCCAATTCCATCAGGAAATTCCATGAGTTCGTCTCTCACCTCTCTATCTGTATTCAATCTTTTACTCTTCCTAAATCCTTGGCAGCTTATTTTCCCTTCTGTATGACATATATCACTTTGCATCTTACATTATGGTTTTAGTCTTCATGTCTTAATAGACTTTAGTCTCCTGAAGAATCAGGACTATGTAAAATGTATCTGTCTTTTAAAGTCTTCTCCATCTACTTAATTCACAATTTAAATTTGAATAAATGATGGACAGTAAAAATAGAATGGCTGCTTTTAGAGACAAATACAAGGCGAGTACCCAAAGGAGGTTCCTGTTATACTATTTAAGTTTATTCATTCTCATTTTTAGTTTTCACTAGCTTAAGCATGATGCCCCTCAACTGGTCTTTCATAGTCACTAAAGAGATACCACATAAAAATGTTTAACTTGCCTTTCTTGACGGGTTTGCTCCTCAGTAGTTTCCATGGCACATTCCAGAGAATTCTGGAGAGACTGCAGCTGATTCAAGGTCTCCTTCAATAAAAATCGAGTTACAAATTGCTCCAGATTAGAGGCCTCTTGGTAGTCCTACGGATAACAGAACAAAGGCAATTAGAAATATGGTAAGGAAGAATATCCAGGAATGGTTTTCCCCCACGTACCCATCAATTTCAGATTAATCTTCAAGGAGAAACAAGGAAGAGAGAAGACATGTTGACAATGGACCCTGGGGCAGTGCTCTACCCACCCACCAGAAGTTGAATATAAGAGCTGCAGAAATAATAGCAATATCTAGCTCATCTATCATTACACCTGCCTCAGTGTTAGGATAAAGGACAAAACCCACTACAATTATGGAACAGACATCTGTAGAAAAGGAAAAAGAATATTATCTGGAGAAAAAGGTTAGAAGGTGATTAACTCAGAGTTTGTTCTGTGCTTCATTTAAGGAATGATGACACCATTGTTTATTTTTTCTATTATCAACTAAATGCAGTCACGTTTCAGCAATTGGCTTAGTTCCTTCTTGATGTATTTATTATGCCTGATTTGTAGTATACTGAAGCCAAAGGAAATTATGTGTAGTTATCCCCCAATTCAGAAACTGTTAGCCATGGAATACTTAAACAGCTTACTAAATCTGCTTACATCCCTCCCTCAGGAACCTACCTGAGGCTCACTTGAATCAAACTCAGCCACAAAAGCACCATGCCTTGAAACAGCCCCAAGTCTATCAGAGATCATCCCATATACAATAGCTATACTTGCCGAGTTAGGTCTCAGGAGACAGGTGGGCTGTGCATGGTTCTATGCTCTCATTGTCTTCTACAGTCTCAGGGAAGACCAAGAAAGAAAACCAGGTTGGCATGGAAGAGGTGCCAGACCACTCGTTCAGGTCATGAGACCAGCCAGCCAAACCTGATTTTGTAGAGTATTGGGTGGGGATGACAAATACAAGTCCAGCTAAGAAACAGAATGATAGCTCTGTCCCTAAATGATTTTTCTCATAGATGAAAATATAAAACCAAAAGGAGTAACAGTGACAAGATAATGCTGGAAGTTTTAATGTGCTGGCTAGTCTCAGGTCATGGTTGTAAACCCAGAAAACCAAGACGTAATTATTTAATCTTTCTGGGTCTCAGTTTTCTCATCTACAAATCAGACAATAACTCAGGCCTACATTCCAACTCAAAAATATACTTTGCTTCTATCAACCCTAAATTAGGACATAAATGGATTGTGGCCTCCTGCCAGAAATCACTTTGGGATTTTTCTTCTGGTGGCCGAATCACTTAATGCCATAGAAATCCTCCTTTTGTTTCTACCTTGAAATCATAAAATATTTCAATCATCAGTTTAAGTCCATTCTTTTGAAAAGAAAATGTGTGACAGAAAAAAAGTGTGCATGATTTTTCCCCAGTCATTTGCATTTTGTGAAAGCATATTTTTAAAATAAAATTTATTTAAAAAATTAAAAAATAAGATTTGCTAAAAAGTCAAGACAACATATTAGTATAGTCAGAGATGATGCTAATTATATTTGCATCTTGGTATACCCTGAGACTAAAGGTATACCCTGTAACTAAAGCGAATGATAAAGTTTTATACCTATTTGTAGAGAGCCTGGAAAGTGAAGAAAGCATACATTCACCAACCATTATCACATTAGCCTCACTCTTTTCTCAGTTAAATGTTAAGTATTCGTCATGTCAGAACTAAAGAACTAATTGCTTATCATCACAATTAGATTTTAGCTTCCTAGACTCAAAGGTCATGCCTTATACTTCTGTGCGTGTCTCATGGTGCCCACACCAGATACACACTCAATACTTGATTGCAGAGAAACTCCTAAGTCTAAAAATGCAATTGGGTTGGCTATTGCGGTCTTACATATAAAGATTTTGGCATGCCAAAGTTCAATATTTAAGGACAGTTAAAATCTGACAACCCACTCTTCCATGGCAGCCAATTAAGAAGTGGTTCCTATACTGAAACTTCTCTCCCACTCTGATAGGACTTCGCTATGCTCGTTAGTGATTCCTCAGATAATATTAAGAGAAGACACAACCAGCTGGTACCTGTTGGACAGAATCACTGATGCTTGGACACTGAGAGGGGTGGGGGGTGGGACTAAGGTTTTGGAGGATTCAGTTTTTGGAGTCAAATACGAAGATGGGCTGTTATGTGCTTCCTCTTGATCATAAGGAGAGAAAAAGAGCTTGTTTTCTAATGTTCCTATTTATCCCCCCACATTCCACTCATAGCACCATCTCTGTAGCGCCTCTCACTTCCTTGAGCCACCATTTTGCTTCATAGGATTAAGCATAACCCTCTTTCCCCTCCTCTGTGCTCTCAGCCAGTGTGCAGAATTTGTTATTGTATATGGTAATCTGCTGTCTACTTGCCCATCTAGGCCAGCTCTTTCAAGATAGGAAATATATCTTGTAATCATCTCTGCCTCCAGAAAGCCCAGAACAAAACCCAGCTCCCTAAATGGATAGCTGCCCCATAAATGCTTAAAAGGTAGGTGAGCAGCAGGTGTGAGTGAATGCAAATTCAGACACCAGAGGGCGCGTCTGAGCTCCGGAAACTGCTCTTGTCTTCCCCCAGGCACCAGCTGCTTCCCCCTGCCCGGAGCCCTTGCTGATGGTAGACACTGTTGTCCAGCTTGCCTGGCTGTGTGGGCTCTGCAATAAATGGAAATAAAGCTTTGTTCCTAACAGACTGTTTGTCCTCATTCCATTTTCTGGACTATTTGTTAGTCTTCTTCCCTTCCCTTAATCTGAGTTCCAAGGTTTAGGACTGCAGGCCCCAGTGGCATGAATCCAATCTTCCTTTCCTTCTCTCAGATGTGCAGCAGATGTTCCTTTGGAAGGCAGTGGCAAAAGAAGCAGATGGAAAATTAAATAGATAACAAGCTGGAAATGTCAAAGCCTGGCCCTTTCTATTCTCAACAAATGTGTTGGTTCTGCAGGTACAAAAAGAGATCTTTGCATGTTGAACTCCCCAAAGGCTTAAAACAATGTTCCTGTAAGCAAAATCTAGAATTTGAGAGACTGGGAGAAAGAACATTCACTGGTCTACTAAAGCAGTAAAAAAAAAAAAAACAAAAACCCATAGTACCTGATATCCAGATTCTGCCACTTTTCAGAAGCAGTTTAGTCCTTAAATGTCCATTAGAAAGGGTATGGGCAAATGAAGGCTAATAATACGTTCCCCAGACCCCAATAACGTTCATTCATGTCATTGACAATTGTCAGTTAAATTAATCTTTACATGGAAATTGTTAACTAGCATTAATATTTCCATTTGTGCCTTTGGAAAGCCTGAGTGTGAATATTTCAATCTGCCTATTTCTTTTGTACAGAGCTGGAACAGGGTAAGGATTCATTCAAGTAAAAACCCCAGCATTAGAAGCAGAGCCCTTTGAAAATCAAGTTTCTTAGGGCCCTGCCTGTGCATCTTAATTGTCAGATCATTTCTCAGAAAACAAGCTCCTGCCCATCTGCATAATGGAAGAGTGGAGATCCCAGCTATTAAACCACTAGGAATCATCTGAGTTAATTAGGAAAATGAGAGCATCAGTCTTCCCTGTTTGTATTTGCCCTACTTGAAAATTAATCAAGTCTGTGACATCCAGTCTCAGCGTCTTCTTGTTTATGAGGTCAGATGCAATCACATTTAGCAGGGGGTACTGCTTCTGACCGCCCTTTGATCTAAGCCCCTGCAGCTTTCCCTGTTCCTCTGTGAGACAGCTGTTCCGGCTTCTAGAACAGGAAAAAATTCACTTTTACAAAGATAAGGTTATCTTTTTTTCCCTACTCTTCCCCAAACTGTTACCTTTTTAAAAAATAATAACTGGCTTACACTGCTCTATGTCCTATTTCTGTAAACATTCTTAGACTTTCATTTCAAATGACTTTTAAGCTGGGAGAATACTCTATCAAATTCAAGCCTTACAAAAAGAGAACTGGTCCTTAATTCACTCTTAAAAATGGACCGAGGTTAATTACAGACAGTTAGAAATTTTAGACAGCAGTACAAGAGATTAAGACATTTTCACACTGCGCATTCCCAAGGATTACAGGAACTACAGATTTTCAGGTCAGTGAAAGAGGAAACAAGGCTCTAATTCTGGAATAAAATGTTATTAAATTACCAATAAATTGAAATAATTTTAAGCCCTATGTTGAGATATTCTGTAGCTCGATATCAGAAAATACTTTAGAGAGGAGTTCTATCATTCAATAATTTTACATTGACAAACTCCACTGTAAAGAGCTCATTCTGAAGTTATCAAAGATTGATTTCATGTAGGTTTCTTTTGTCTGGCTCCACCCATTGCTCTGTTTCATACCAGGAGACTCAAACAAGAATATATGGTCCCTTGAATGTCTTTGCCTAAAGAATAATTCCATTCTTTCAGAAGTAACCTACAAGTGCAATTTTGGTAAAAAACAAAAACAAACAAACAAACCTGGATTTGAATGTGGAAACATAAACAGAGTGAGCCCAAATTTGAGGGTTAATAGCTAACAGATGAAGATCTGGGTCCCATTTATCACATCTAACTACACAGTATGGTGATTAAGAATCTGAGTTTGAAGACAGCTACACAAGTTACACTTAAGTTCTAATCAGTGTTTATGCCAGTCAACAGCAACGTGAGCTTGGAGAATTATTCAACCTAAGTCCTTTTTCCCTAACTATAGATAAGAATAGTAGCAATCTCATAAACTTGTGAGGACTGAATGAAATATAGCCTGTAAAGCACGTGGTATGATGTCTATCTTATGGTTTCTGATAAATGTTCATCATTGCTTTCAATCCATTGGAGGAAGGATATTACAAAGTATAATGAACAGATAATTGGCTCAAAATTCACAAGGTCTGAGACTGAATGTTGTGGTAACAGTTCACTTTAGAATTTTGCTAGTACAAATATATGCTGGTGTTTAGTGTGTGGCAGACTCTTCACAAATATTAAATTTTGGAGTTCCTTTTATATATATATAATATATATATATATATTTACTTGTTTATTAGAGAGAGAGAGAGAGAGAGAGAGAGTGGGCAGAGAGAGAGGAAGAGAGAAACCCAAGCAGACTCCGTGCTAAGCAGGGAGCCCATGTGGGGCTGGATCTCACAACCTTGAGGATTAGCCCTGAGCCAAAACCAAAGTTGGACACTTAACCAACTGTGCCACCCAGGTGCATCTCCTGCACATCTCCTACCTTGCTTCTTCAGAAAGGTATAACTTTTATACACATATTTCTTACTATATTGAAGCTGTGACCCATGGGATTCAGTACTTGAGAAGGTCAGTTAAAAATGTGTTCAACTCCAAAAGTAATTAAAAAGTGTTTCTATTCTTGTTTTCCATCACGGATAGTACAGGGGACCCAATTTATGCATCTAAGCAACTTCTTACATTCCCCTTTATTGCCACTGCATCCTATAAGCCATATCCTCTTCCATGGCATTTCATTTTCCAGATCCGTTTCAAAATTCCTCCTCAGTCTTTAATTTGATTTTACTTCCTTTTCCACTTTTCTCTCCCAGATCTTCATATGTATGGCTAAGATTTCTTGCCGTCTCCTCAAGCCACAGTAATTCTGGTTCTATTCATCTAGGCCCATTCCATTATTCTGCATCACATAAGTGCAGAAACCAGAAAAAAATAACAACAGGAGGATTTGGGGAAGATGGTCATGTTGGAAGTATAGCTTTTGAAATTCCTGGAATCCTCTCATAAAGACAGAGCAGACAGATAAAAACAATAATAATAAAAAAACCACAGACAACAAACGCAACAAAACTAGATTTCAAGGTAGTATCATGACACTCAAATTACTAGTGGGTAAGAACTAAATCATTGATCGTCACAAGATCTGCACTGGATGGCATCGCTGGATGTATAGGAAGAAACGAAGCAAAGTAACGGGATATATTACAGACCTGAAAACAAGAGAACTCCCAAACAGCCAACAAAGATTCACTAGAAAGCACAATTGGCTAACTGGAAAACATCAGCTAAAGCCAGGAAAATTTTTATCCAAAACTGGATGAATACAAACATCCTAGTAAGGCCTACAGGAATGGGAACCATGGAGGCCCTGTGAACTCCTTTTTTTTTTTTTTAAAGATTGTGTGTGTGTGTATTTTTTTTAACTTATTTATTTATTGCGCAAGCAGGGGGAAAGGCAGAGGGAGAGAGAGAAAGAGAATTCCAAGCAGACGGCACTGAGCCCGATGTGGGGCTTGATTTTAGGACCCCGAGATCATGACCTGAGGTGAAATCAAGAGTCTATGGCTCAGGGGCACCTGGGTGGCTCAGTGGGTTAAGCCTCTGCCTTCAGCTCAGGTCATGATCTCAGGGTTCTGGGATCAAGCCCCACATTGGGCNCATTGGGCTCTCTGCTCAGCGGGGAGCCTGCTTCCTCTTCTCTCTCTGCCTGCCTCTCTGCCTACTTGTGATATCTCTCTCTCTCTGTGTTAAACAAACAAACAAACAAATAAATAAATAAATAGTCTATGGCTCAGCCAACTCAACAAACCAGGGGCACTGGCACTGTGAACTCCTAAAATCNCAAACAAACAAATAAATAAATAAATAGTCTATGGCTCAGCCAACTCAACAAACCAGGGGCACCGGCACTGTGAACTCCTAAAATCAACTAATACTATATGCTAGGAGGGCTCCACACTGAAGGAAAACTGCTGGGAGTCAAATCAAAGCTGAGCAGGACAGGGTCACAGAGATAAAGAAAAGAAGATTCAGTTAAAAGTAGGGGACGGGAATAGAGCCAGGAACTCTCAGAAGGAAAGTCACTATATTTTTTTAATACTACAAGACAACCACCTAGAAGGGAGCTCTGTGAAGCTAGAAAAAATATTCTGAACACAGCCGTCTTTGAAAAATTCAGGGAAATTAGTATTTTTTTTAAATTGGGCAACATAAAATTATTAAGGTTAAATTCTATATATTGTTATAAGAGAAAGGTTATTAAAGGGCAGAACACCATTCCTGCAGACAATGACACACACCAGAAAGACAAAGCTCACAAAACAGATCAAAAGTATAACCAAGTATTGGGGCGCCTGGTTGGCTCAGTGGGTTAAGCCTCTGCCTTTGGCTCAGGTCATAATCTCAGGGTCCTGGGATTGAGCCCCGCATGGGGCTCTCTGCTCAACAGGGAGCCTGCTTCCTCCTCTCTCTCTCTGCCTGCCTCTCTGCCTACTTGTGATCTCTCTGTCAAATAAATAAATAAAATCTTAAAAAAAAAGTATAACCAAGTATTTTAAAATGAGCTAAAAGACATTGAGAAAAGAAATTGAAGGAAAGGACAACATGAATTAGAGATTAGCTCAGAAACAAGGTGACAATATTCAGAAAAGAATTAGAGAAGGAAATTATTTCAGAAATGAAATCTAAATTAGAAGGAACATAAGAACACATAAACATAACAGGTAATATCTTAACGAATGAAAATGAAAAAGAGGCAGTCTTTAAAAATCAAAAGCAAACAAAGAAAAGTAAAAAGATTGGACAAGACACAACAAATATTGTAGACAAGGAATACCCAACACATTTATAATAGAGTTTTTTTTTTAAAGATTTTATTTATTTGACAGAGAGAGAGATTACAAGTAGGCAGAGAGGCAGGCAGAGCGAGAAGAGGAAGCAGGCTCCCCGCTGAGCAGAGAGCCCCATGTGGGGCTCGATTCCAGGACCCTGAGATCATGACCTGAGCCAAAGGCAGAGGTTTTAACCCACCGAGACACCCAGATGCTCCTATAATAGAGTTTTAAAGAGGTATAGAAACCATCAAAAGAAAATTGCCAGGCGCCTGGGTGGCTCAGTGGGTTAAAGCCTCTGCCTTCGGCTCAGGTCATGATCCCAGGGTCCTGGGATCGAGGCCCGCATCGGGCTCTCTGCTCGGCGGAGAGCCTGCTTCCTCCTCTCTCCTCTCTCTCTGCCTGCCTCTCTGCCTACTTGTAATCCCTCTCTCTGTCAAATAAATAAAATCTTTAAAAAAAAAACTCTATTATAAATGTGTTGGGTATTCCTTGCCTACAATATTTGTTGTGTCTTGTCCAATCTTTTTACTTTTCTTTGTTTGCTTTTGATTTGTGTCAAATAAATAAATAAATAAAATCTTTAAAAAAAAAAAAAAGAAAATTGCCACTACTAGAACCCATTATTCAAGGACGCTTCCCTGAAATTTAAAGATTTGAAACTAGGCATTCAAAGTGTGAAAAATGAAATAAAATGAAGCCACATGTATCATTTTAAAATGCAACCAGGAGGTCATTAAGGAGGTAAGCCTTACACATGACCTCACAGGTGGAACCATGAACTTTTAAATTGGGCCAAAGCACAGATCAAGGACTCTGCAAGAACATCTGTCACTTGCTACAGTTAAGAGATTTTTGCTTAGTGATAGCCTTAGCAACTAATTATGTTTAGGCAAGATTCGTGTTCTGTCCCCATCATCAACCAAAATTCTTTGTAAACAACTTATATGGATTTCTCTTTTTGTCTTTAAAAATCCCTGACTTTTGCTCCCCAGTGAGACACTGTGTGGACTGGTGCCCAAATCTGTGTACCTCAAATGGCAATTCTTTGTTCCCAAATAAATGCTCTTGCTTGATTCCTGCCTCTTGACAATTTTAAGATTGACAAAACACACCACATACCTAAGAATATCAACTCAGAACCAACATCAAGACATATTTCCATAAAATTATTGGGCTTTAAAAGGCAAAGCAAAAATTCCATATGTACTTAGACACAAAAAGCAAATGAGTTATGGGGTAAAAACAAAACAAAAACCTAAAAACTGGATTATTATGAGAATTTTCAAAAGAATCCTTTTTCTGTCAGAGGAACGTGAATTGAACCATGAGAAGGGAATCAGCAAAATCTAGACCATGAGCACGTCTCTAAAGGACTGCAGGGTAACTCATAAAAGACATGTTAACACACATAAAAATGGGCACAAACTATAGTTTTTAGAGATGAACATTCATGTGATGAAACCATAATAAGATACAAGGAAATTATTACTAGAGGAATCCGGTCATTATATTCAGGGGGAGAGAAGCTAAATGGAACAAGGCACATGGAAGGGCTGGGAAGGTTGGTAGGTTTGTTTGGTTTCTTGATCTGGGTGGTGGTTTAAAAAGTGTTTTGCCTATAATCATTAAGTTCTACCTGTGATTTGCGTGACTTTCCTCCTTTTCATTTTATTTTTACAGAAGTTAAGATACATGTAGGAGCCAGCCCGGTAGAGATACACTATCCTCATATTTTTGAGACATTGTGGGAGTAGACAGATAAGGGCTATAAAATACAGGAGTCTTTGGCAGGCAGTAGGACAAGAAAATCTGTAAACACTTCCAAATTAGTAATTTTTATCACCTCTCACATACTATCTTCTCAACTGCTAGCCTGTGTTTTTCTGGAGTGTAACATAGAACCAAATGTTAAAATTTTTTCAGCATGAAGAGCACAGAGCTATATTTACACATAATTTGGGCTAAATTTATATTTGTTGATGGTGATAATAAAAGATCATCAAAATTTTTCCCCATAAATATGCTGCTTTCTACCTTATTGCTCACACACTTTTCTTTGAATATCATTTTTAAGCACGTACTACCTCAAGGGTAACACGTACTTGTAATTTGACTCCTCCTAAACAGTGTATGCGTCAGATGGATAGTTCTATTTTAACCACAACCTTAAAATATGTTGAGTTAGTATGTCTAAGTTACTGAATTTGTCAGACACAAATACATCTTCAAAATGTCATTTATGATCTTTCAACTTTCAAAGACATATCCTTGTCTTTGATCTAAACAAACCCTATGACAGAGGAATAATCAAGTATTAAAATATTAGGAGCACTTCCAAACAGCATAAGGTATGGGAAAATAGTAGATACTTAATATATATGAGCATGAACACATTTTTGGATTTAATTTGCCTTTATGGCTCATTTGTGAATAAAATACCAAAACATTCCAGTAAATTTTTGTTCAGGAAAAAAATAGTCCTGGGAATAGTAACTTCTTCAGAATAATAAATAGGCAAGGATTTTTGCCAGTAAGGCTTAAAAAAATAAAAATATTATATTTAATCAAATATGAAGTGCCATTAATTATGAGATACATCTTTTTTATATTTTATATACCACTAGGAAATAGAAATACTTGCAATTCAGTTTTATACACCATCAAGTACAAGATGCATCCCAATTTCATACATTAAAATGTAAAAATGTATGCATCTTAGAAATTGATGAAATATGGGGTTTTGCTACATTTCAATATGGCAATGACTAACAAGAAATAGACAATCTCTTCATACCTGTAATTTCATAGTTTTATGTCTTTCACATTAAAAAAATTTTTTTTAAGATTTTATTTATTTAAGAGAGAGAGTGTAACATGCTCAGGGGAGGGGCAGAGGGAGAAGCAGACTCCCCTGCTGAGCAGGGAGCACAAGCTGGGGTTCAATCCTAGGGCCCCAAGATCATGACCTGAGTTGAAGGCAGATAGTTAACCAACTAAGCTACCCAAGCACCCCTTTCACATTTTAAAGTCTGGACTGTTATACTGAGAGACAATACTGAACATTTCTCTTGTGTGTTCAAGAAAATGATAGGTCAGTGTAAGAAGAAACTGGCTATGGACTGAAATCATAGCAATGGCATGTCTTTCTTAAAATTGGGTTTGTGCCAAGGTCTTCCGGCTTGCTTTAGAAATATCTAGATAGGGCGCCTGGGTGGCTCAGTGGGTTAAAGACGCTACCTTCGGCTCAGGTCATGATCTCAGGGTCCTGGGATCCAGGCCCGCATCAGGCTCTCTGCTCAGCGGGGAGCCTGCTTCCTCCTCTCTCTCTGCCTGCCTCTCTGCCTACTTGTAATCTCTCTCTGTCAAATAAATAAAATCTTTAAAAAAAAAAAAAGAAACATCTAGATAGGCTTACTCAAAATCTTCACATGCATCCTCAAGAATAAGTTAAGCATTCATGGTGGAAGCGTTTCTATGGTACAAAGTAACTAAAATAATGCAGCCTGCTGTCACACACATACATCCTGGTGAATTACAAATAGTAAAGAACCCCTAATTTCTAGGGCATTAAAACATACAACACATGGGGAACTATACAAGGAACATGCATAAGAGTGGATTATAAAAAATCCACCTATAGTCTCCTTTCTAAAAAGCTCTTCTAGATGATTATACAGATTATTTACAATCAGTTCTGAATATCCTATTTTCAAACTGGTAAACTGGAAGGTAATATTTACATTAAAAATTTCCTGGAAGCTCTACTTTTGGCAACAGAATTTGTTAAACTTCCTAAAAAATACTTCTTTTACAGAAATATTAAAGTATGACAAATATTTTAAAAGCAGAGCAGAGCTTCTAAGAAAGAAAAAAAAACCCCAGCAATGCCCAAAATGAACAGGAAACAGACACACAGACTATAATGCTTTAATCTAGCATGTGAATCCTTGTTATCCTGTAAGCATTTTCTTGAGCCAGAAGCTTCAAGTTTCAGATTATAATTTTGGGGGAAGATGAGATGAGCCAAGGTGAAGAGATGGAATTGGAACGCACAAAGGAACATTATCCATAAACAAAGAAAGATGACAAATTGTCTCAGGCTTAGCTATGGGTACAAAAATTTCTTGAAAGCTTATAACCAAAGCTTAGTCCAATTAGAGTCGGAAATTCAATTCCTTTACCTGCAGGATGCAGGAGATCCCTAAACTGAGAGATTAACTTAAAGTAGTTCTGTATTAGTAATATCCTGGGGCACCTGTCAAAAACCAAAAAATATATTCTTTAGGAACTAAATCATCAAACCACATTTCTCAGAATACCCAATGTTCACAGCTAAAAAAATTCCATCTAACATGTATCCATACTGCACAAAGAATAAAAGAATCATGAAAAAGAGTTTGCAGAAACATACTTCAATGCTGAAAGAAATAAAAAATAACTGAAAACATGAGAAAGGAGAGAGAGACTATAAGAGAAGGCCAGGCAAATTTCAAAAGAAGCAATATGGACTGAAAAAAAAAAGAATGAAACGCTCAATGGACAGATTAAATATCAGATTAGATATAGATAAGGAGAGAATTAGGGCACTAGAATATAAATCTGAAGTAATTATCCAAATAGAAGCACAAAGATGGACAATATGTGATAGAAGAGACACAGACAATAAGGTCTAACCTTCTAGAGAGTTCTAAGAGGTGAAGAAAGAGGCAACAGCTGACAATTGTGCAGCATTGAATAAAGATATGACATCTCAGATTCAGGAATCACAGCAGATGCCAAGCAGCATAAATAAAAATAGAAATTAACACTTAGGTGCAATATAATAAAACATCTTAAGTAATAGAAGTATAGTAATATTTGATTTTCTCTTCCCTCTTGAGGAACCTGCAGCTGAAACAAGGTGGATGAATCCTTGTTCCACCTCCCTCTGGACATGTGGCTGTTACCAGTGGCAGAGGTGCTCTTCTATCTGCCACCAGGCAGAGGAGGTGGCAGTCACAGGCTCTCTCACCTTTCGAGGTCACCACAAATAATTGGTGAATCTTTCTCAAAGTCCCTTAAACTACAGAGTGCAAGTGATCAATATTCTGCATGGGTCCTCTGAAGTCCTCCACTAGCTTGGACAAAGCATCTGACATTGTACTTTAGAACTTTCAGCAAATAAAGAGGTTTCAGGAATTTTTCACAGGCTATATTGGACTTTGCCCTCCCTTTTGACGTTACTGGTCCTGAATTTTTGCATTTTTTTCTATTATGTGTTCTGATTTTTCCTTCTTGATTTATAGAACTTCTTTAAATGTTCTTAATACCAGTCTTTGATAGCTAAGTTTTACAAATACATTGTTTTTCATTTTCTTTTCAAAGTCTAAGTCCTATCTTTTGAAGCAAAGATGCTCCTGAATGTAATAAAGTGAAAATGTTCAGTTATACCATGTCATAGATACATTATTGTGTTCTGTATCTTGTTTATGAAATCCTTCTTGAGGCCAAAGTTAAATTTTCCAATATAAAGAAACTTTTCAGTCTTTACTCTTCTTCCATACATTTTTGCCAGATCTATCACAAGTTAGGTTTCTATAGATCTCCTAACTATGGGTTCATTGATCTATGATTTTTCTATTGTTTTTCCTGTTAAACTCTCTTACTCATCTTCCAAAACTCTGATTCTATGTTGTAGATTCTCACTCAGTTGTCTCTTAATCTTTTATATTTTTTTAGATCTTTGTCTTTTTGAGCCAAATTCTGTGTGACATCCTCAGTTCTGTCTTTAAGTTCCCTATTCTCTCTCTTGCTATATCTAATCTACTGTTAAACGGTATCCTGATGCATTAATTTGTTATTATATATTTTGACTCATACCTATTTTTTGTTCTTTCTCAAATTTTCTTGGTCTTTTTTTGTATACTACTGCTCAATTTCTCACATTTTTAACCCCAACATGTATCTATATGATACGTTAACATTTTTATCCCCTACATATTTTCAATGTATAAAGTTTTGGACTGTGTGTTGAGACTTTTAAATAATATCAGCACATATTATTTGCAAGATTAATCTTTGAAGCCTATCGGACAAGATTAAGAGGATTCAAAGAGGATTTGATTTTACTTTGGTCTTATTCCTGGGAGCACCTTATCTTAGAATGATTTTAAATTAAATTCTTGGTTTGAGGCTATTCTCACTAAACAGGAAGTTTAAATGTAGCTTGAAAATTCATAAGGAAAGGCTGACTTGTAGTTATAATTCTCACTTACCTTTTGTTTATTTGGTGCTCAGGATCATTAGAGGTAATTTTCCTTGTCGTGAACAGTGAAACCCTTTAGGTTCCAAATTTATAAAGTTGATCTCTTGCTGGAATCCTTACCATAGAGATAGGGCTCTCCTTGGAGAGCCTCCTTGGGAACATAGCTAGGCCTTTTCCCTTTCCCATACTGTTCTAAAAGTCCTAAAAACTAAAATTTAAGGTCACTGTATTAAAGCCAGCTTCCCTGTACTGATTATTGCTTTTGAGATCCCTTTTTCACTTAGATTTTGGCCTATGAGAAGTCTATTTTCTTTCCAGGTAATGGATACATTAAGGAATTTAAAAATATATATTGTGTCCATCATTTTTATTCTGTTTAAACAGAAGGATTATTCAAGGAATCTATTACCCAAACACTACCACAACAGGTATAGCTTATTATTTTCTATGAATCACTTTATATAAACCTCACAAACTTGCCAAAAGAGATTTAGGTCTTAAAGTAACATAGCCTAGTAGGTAAATTTTGACTTTTTTGTTCAAGAATGAGTAATAATTGGTCCATGAGGAAAAAATTAACAAAAACCAACTCTATTTTTTTAAAGATCTATCTATCTATCTATCTATCTATCTATCTATCTATCTATCTATCTATCTAAGAGAGAGAGACAGAGAGAGTGGGAAAGAGAGAGCATGAGCAGGGGGAAGGGCAGAGGGAGAGGCAGACTTCCCCCTCACTGAGCAGGGAGCCTGATGTGGGACTCAGTGTCAGGACCCTGGGATCATGACCTGAGCCAAAGGCAGATGCTCAACTGACTGAGCCTACCAGGCGCCCCAAAGCCAACTCTACTTTAAAAATCTGCTGACTTTTATCATAAAAACCTACACTTCTAGATCAAAGTGGCTGAAAAGTTAGGACATGTTTTCTGTAGATACAGCTGTATTAAAATTTTAAATTAAAAAGATGAATAACTTTTACTTTAAAGTAACAATTTGTTCACTATAAATAAAAAAAATACAGATAAGCAATACAACATGTTAAAATGATTATTCTAGGACTTCTGGGGAAGATGGCAGAGTAAGAGGACCCCAAACTCACTTCATCCACACTCATATCAGTGCAAATAACCCCCCCAAAAAAAAAAAAAAAAACAACCTGAAGCCTGGCAGAACAAATTCTGCAACTAAATGTAGAGAAGAGGCCACACTGGAGAGGGTGGGGAGGACAGAGACTGTGGGAAGCAAAACTCCGTGGGTCTGGCCATTCCAGGGAGGAGGGAGGGAACAATGAGTATGCGGAGGGGTGAGGAACACTATCACACTGGGGGTCCTGCAGGGAGAAGACGAATTCTCTTAGAATTTGGCTTGGAAAATCAGAGGGGACTAATTTTGAGTTCTCACAACAAGCAGGAATTAAAGCCTAGAACTTCATAAGTCAGCAGGCTCAGTTCTTGGAGAGCCCAGAAGGCCATAGGGAGCTGAGTCCCTGCCCTAAAAGAGATACCACAACAAATAGCCCTATTGAAATACAGCACAGAAGTAGCAGTTTGAAAAATGCCTGGTGTACACAGGAGGGAGTTAGTTACTAATCTCAGAATCTGCTAAGGGTCTTCTCTGTTCAGAATGGGTTCAAACGTAAGTGACCACCAACTTCATATAGATTGATATACACAGAAGATGTTATATACAAACCTAATGGTAACCACAAATAAAAAACCAGTAATAGATATGCAAAGAATAAAGGGAGAGGAATCTAAATATACCATTAGAGAAAGCCAGCAAATCATGAAAGAAAGCAAGAGAAGAAAGGAAAAGAGAAAAACTACAAAAACAATTAAAGAACAAGTAAGAAAATGGCAATAAATATGTATTTATCAATAATCATTTAGGGGGTGCCTGAATGGTCCAGTCAGTTAAATATCCAACTCTTGATTTCAACTCAGGTCATGATGTCAGGTTTGAGCCCTGTGTGGGGCTCTGCACTGAGCATGGAGCCTGCTTCAGATTCTCTTTCTCCTTCTGCTGTCCCTCCCCACTCACACACACTCTCTCTCAAAAGAAAGGTGGGGTAGTGATTCTCCTATCATATAAATTAGATTTTAAGCTAAAGACTGTAGTCAGAGATACAGAAGGACACTACATCATTCTTAAAGGGTCTATCCACCAAGAAGATCTAACAATTGTAAATATTTATGCCCCCAACATGGGAGCAGCCAACTACATAAGCCAACTGTTAAACAAAATAAAGAGTTATATTGATATGATACATTAAATGCAGGGAATCTTAACATGCCACTCTCAGCAATAGACAGATCATCTAAGCAGAAAAGCAACAAAGAAACAAGAGCTTTAAATGACATGTTGGACCAGGTGGACCTCATAGATATATATATAGAACATTCCAAAAACAACAGAACACTCATTCTTGGGCACCTGGGTGGCTCAGTGGGTTAAAGCCTCTGCCTTCGGCTCAGGTCATGATTTCAGGGTCCTGGGATCGAGGCCCGCATCGGGCTCCCTGCTCAGCGGGGAGCCTGCTTCCTCCTCTCTCTCTGCCTGCCTGTCTGCCTACTTGTAATCTCTCTCTCTCTGTGTCAAATAAATAAATAAAATCTTAAAAAAAAAAAAAAGAAAACTCATTCTTCTCTAGAGCACATGGAATTATCTCCAGAATAGACCACATACTGGGTCACAAATCAGGTCTCAACCAATACCAAAAGATTGAGATTATTCCCTGCATATTCTCAGACCACAATGCTTTGAAACTGGAACTCAACTACAAGAAGTTTGGAAGGAATTCAAACACTTGGAAGCTAAAGACCATCCTGCTCAAGAATGTTTGGATCAACTAGGAAATCAAAGAAGAACTTAAACAATTCATAGAAACCAATGAGAATGAAGACACATTGGTCCAAAAGCTATGGGATATGGCAAAGGTGGTCCTAAGGGGGAAATACATAGCCATCCAAGCATCACACAAAAAAACTGAAAAATCCCGAATATACCCGATGTATCCTCTCTCTACATCTTAAGGAACTGGAAAATCAACAACAAGTTAAGCCAACCCCACGCACAAAAACGGAAATAA
Source organism: Ailurus styani (assembly GCA_002007465.1). NCBI lineage: Eukaryota > Metazoa > Chordata > Mammalia > Carnivora > Ailuridae > Ailurus > Ailurus styani. The sequence goes on along the minus strand of LNAC01000432.1, from coordinate 1,044,213 downwards.
TTAAGATTAGAGCAGAGATCAATGAGTTAGAAACTGAAGCTATAGAAGAACACATCAACAAAACTAGAAGCTGGTTCTTTGAAAGAATTAATAAGATCGATAAACCACTTGCCAAACTAATCCAAAAGAAAAGAGAGAAGACCCAAATTAATAAAATTATGAATGAAAGAGGAGAGATCACGACTAACACCAAGGAAATAGAAACAATCATCAGAAATTATTACCAACAGTTATATGCCAATAAGTTAAGCAACCTAGAAGAAATGGATACATTCCTAGAAACCTATAAACTTCCAAGACTGAAATAGGAAGAAACTGACAATCTGAATAGACCAATATTTAGTAACGAAATTGAAGCAGTGATCCAAAACCTCCCAAAAAACAAGAGTCCAGGACCTGACGGATTCTCTAGGGAATTCTACCAAACATTCAAAGAAGAAATAATACCTATTCTCCTGAAGCTGTTTCAAAAAATAGAAACAGAGGGAAAACTACCAGACTCTTTCTATGAAGCCAGCATTATCTTGATCCCCAAACCAGGCAAAGACCCCATCAAAAAGGAGAATTTCAGACCAATATCCCTGACCAATATGGATGCCAAAATTCTCAACAAGATCCTAGCTAATAGGCTCCAACAGTACATTAAAAGATTATCCACCATGACCAGGTAGGATTTATCCCTGGGATGCAAGGGTGATTCAACATTTGCAAATCAATCAGTGTGATAGAACAAATCAATAAGAGCAGAGGGAAGAACCACATGGCCCTCTCAATTGATGCAAAAAAAGCATTTGACAAAATATAGCATCCATTCCTGATTAAAACTCTTCAGAGTATAGGGATAGAGGGAACATTCTTCAGCTTCATAAAATCTATCTATGAAAAACCCATTGTGAATATCATTCTCAATGGGGAAAAACTGACAGCCTTCCCATTGAGATCAGGAACACAAGGATGCCCACTATCACCACTGTTGTTCAACACAGTACTAGAAGTCCTAGCAACAGCAATCAGACAACAAAAAGAAATAAAAGGTATTCAAATCGGCAAAGAAGTCAAACTCTCTTCGCAGATGACATGATACTTTATATGGAAAACCCAAAAGATTCCACACCCAAACTACTAGAACTCATACAGCAACTCAGTAATGTGGTAGGATACAAAATCAATGCACAGAGATCAGTTGCTTTCCTATACACTAGCAATGAAAATGTAGAAAGGGAAATTAGAGAACAGATTCCATTTACTATAGCACCAAGAACCATAAGATACCTTGAAATAAACCTAACCAAAGAGGTAAAGGATCTGTACTCAAGGAACTACAGAGCACTCATGAAAGAAATTGAAGAAGACACAAAAAGATGGAAAAAGCATTCCATGCTCAGAGATGGGAAGAATAAACATCGTTAAAATGTCTATTCTGCCCAGAGTAATCTATACTTTCAATGCCATCCTGATCAAAATTCCACCGCCATTTTTCAAAGTGCTGGAACAAACAATCATAAAATTTGTATGGAACCTGAAAAGACCCCAAATCACTAAAGAAATGTTGAAAGAGAAAAAAGCTGGGAGGATCACATTGCCTGATTTCAACCTTTACGACAAAGCTGTGATCACCAAGACAGCATGGTACTGGCACGAAAACAAACACATAGACCAATGGAACAGAGTGGAGAGTCCAGATATGGACCCCCAACTCTATGGTCAAATAATCTATGACAAAGCAGGAAAAAATATCCAGTGGAAAAAAGACAGTCTCTTCAATAAATGGTGCTGGGAAAATTGGACAGCTATGTATAGAAGAATGAAATGTGACCATTCTCTCACACCATACACAAAGATAAATTCGAGATGGATGAAAGACCTCATCGTGAGGCAGGCATCTATCAAAATCCAAGAGGAGAACATAGGCAGTAACCTCTTCAACATCGANAGTGGAGAGTCCAGATATGGACCCCCAACTCTATGGTCAAATAATCTATGACAAAGCAGGAAAAAATATCCAGTGGAAAAAAGACAGTCTCTTCAATAAATGGTGCTGGGAAAATTGGACAGCTATGTATAGAAGAATGAAATGTGACCATTCTCTCACACCATACACAAAGATAAATTCGAGATGGATGAAAGGGCTGATATCCAAGATCTATAAAGAACTCAAACTCAATGCCCCAAAAACAGATAATCATGTCAAAAAATGGGCAGAAGACATGAACAGACACTTCTCCAAAGAAGACATAGAAATGGCTAACAGACACATGAAAAAATGTTCATCATCACTAGCCATCAGGAAAACTCAAATCAAAACCACACTGAGATACCACCTTATACCAGTAAGAATGGCCAAAATCAACAGGACAGGAGACAACAAGTGTTGGAGAGGATATGAAGAAAGGGGAACTCTCTTACACTGTTGGTGGGAATGCAAGTTGGTGCAGCCACTTTGCAAAACAATGTGGAAATTCCTCAAAAAAATAAAAATAGAGCTATTCTATGACCCTGCAATTGCACTACTGGGTATTTACTGCAAAGATACAGATGTAGTGAAAAGAAGGGCCATATGTACCCCTATGTTCATAGCAGCAATGTCCACAATCACCAAACTGTGGAAAGAACCCAGATGCCCTTCGACAGACGAATGGATAAAGAAGATGTGGTCCATATATACAATGGAATAGTACTCTGCCGTCGGAAAGGATGAATACCCAACTTTTATATCAACATGGATGGATCCGGAGGAGATTAGCCTGATTGAAATAAGTCAAGCAGAGAAAGTCAATTTTCATATGCTTTCACTTACTTGTGGAACATAAGGAATAAAATGGAGGACATTAGGGGAAAGAAAGGAAGAGTGAATTGGGGTAAATCGGAGGGGGAGACAAGCCATGACACACTGTGGATTCTGAGAAACAAACTGAGGGTTATGGAAGGGAGGGAGGTGGGGGGAGAGGTGACTGTGGTGGGCATTAAGGAGGGCATGTATTGCATGGAGCACTGTGTGTGGTGCATAAACAATGAATCTTGGAACACTGAAAAAATAAAATAAAATTAAGATGTTAAGAAAAAAATTACCTTGAATGTAAATGAATTAAAGTCTCCAATCAAAAAACATGGAGTGACAGAGTGGATTAAAAAAAAAAAAAAGACCCATCTATATGATGCCTACAAGTGACTTGTTTCAGAACTAAAGACTGAGATTGAAAGTGAGGAGATGGAGAAACACTTATTATGCAAATGGATGTGAAAGGAAAACCAGGATAGAAATATTTATTTCAGACAAAATAGACTTTAAAGTGAAGATAGTAACAAGAGACAAAGAAGGAAACTATATAATAATACACAGGAAAATCAAATGAAAAGATATAACAATTGTAAATATTTATGTAGGGGCTCCTGGGTGGCCCAGTTGGTTAAGCATCTGCCTTCAGCTCAGGTCATGATCCCAAGGTCCTGGAATGGAGCCCCATGTCGGGCTCACTGCTCAGCAGGGGAATCTGCTTCTCCCTCTCCCTCTACCCTGCTCGTGTGCTTGCTCACTCTCTCTTGCTCACTTCTCTGTCAAATAAAATCTTCAAATAAAATTTATACAGCCAACATGGGGAGCAACCAAATACATAAAACAGTTAATAATAAACACAACATAACTAACTGATAGTAACACAATAATAGTAGGGAACTTTAACACCCTACTTATGTCAATGGATAGATCATCCTTACAGAAAATCAACAAATAACAGTGGTGCTGAATGACACACTGGACCAGATAGACTTAAGAGATACATTCAGAACATTCTATCTTAAAATAGCAAAACACATATTCTTTTCAAGTTCACATGAAATATTCTCCAGAATATGTCACATATTAGGCACAGAACAAGTATGAACAAAGTCATAAAGATCAAAGTCATACCATGCATTATTTGGGACCACATGCTATGAAACCAGAAATCATCTACAAGGAAAAAAAAAAACTGGAAAGACCACAAATGCATGGAGGTTAATTACATACTACTGAACAATTAATAAGTCAACCAACAAATCAAATAAGAAATAAAAAATTACATGGAACCGAGTGAAAAAGACAATACAATGGTCCAAAATCTTGGGGATGCAGCAAAAGCAGTTCTAAGAGGGAAGTTTACAGCAATACAGGCTAAGCTCAGGAAACAAGAAAAATCTCAAATAAATAATCTAGCCCTATATCTAAAGAAGTTAGAAAAAAAAAAACCAAAGAAAATCCAAAACAAGAAGGAAGGAAATAATAAAGAATAGAATGGAAATAAATGACATAAGAACTAAAACAAAACAAAACAAAACAAACAAACAAAAAAACAATGGAAAAGATCAATACAACCAGGAGCTGGTTCTTTAAGATCAACAAAACCATTAGCCAGAATCATAAAAAAACAGAGAGCTCAAACAAAATCACTAATGAAAGAGAAGAAATAACAATCAACACTATAGAAATACAAACAATTATGAGAATATTATGAAAAATTACAAGGCAACAAATTGGACAAAGTAGAGTAAATGGATAAATTCCTTGAAACATATTACCTACCAAAATTTACCAGGAAGAAACAGAAAACTTGACCAGACTGATTACCAGTAATAAAGTTGATTCAGTAATCAAAAAACTCTCAATGAACAAAATCCTGGACCAGATGGCTTCACAAGTGAATTCTACCAAACATTTAAACATTTAAAGAAGAGTTAACACCTATTCTTCTCAAGCTATTACAAGAAGAAAAAAGAAAAAAAAAAAGAAGAGGAAGCAAAGCTTCCTAATTTGTTCTGTGAGGTTAGCATTACCCTAACACCAAACCAGATAAAGACACTTAGGGAAAAAATAAAAGAGAACTACAGGCCACTATCTCTGATGACTATAGGTGCGAAAATCCTCAACAAATACCAATAAACCAAATCCAGCAAGACATTAAAAAAAAAATCATTCACCACAATAGAGTGGGACTTATTCTTGGGTTGCAAGGATGTTTCGATATTTTCAAGTCAATTAATGTGATAGATCACATCAACAAGAGGAAGGATAAAAACCGTATAATCATCCTAACAAAGGCAGAAAAATCATTTGACAAAGGACAACATCCACTCATGATAAACACCTCCAGGGAAGTGGGTTATTTATTTATTTATTTACTTATTTATTAATGATTTTATTTATTTGACAGAGAGAGACACAGCAAGAGAGGGAACACAAGAAGGGGGAGTGGGAGAGAGAAAAGCAGGTTTCCCGCCGAGCAAGGAGCCTGATGCGGGGTTTGAAACCTGAGCAGAAGGCAGATACTTAACGACTGAGCCACCCAGGTGCCCCAGCAAAGTAGGTTTAGAGGGAACATACTTCAACGTAATAAAGGCCACCTACGAAAAACTCACAGCAAATACCATGTTCAATGGGGAAAAACTGCCAGCTCTTCCCCTAAGATAAGGAACAAGAAAGGCATGTCCACTCTCACCACTTTAATTCAACATGGTACTGGAAGTCCTAGCCACAACAATTAGATAAGAAAAGAAAAGGCATCCAAATTCGTAACGAAGACATAAAACTTTCCCTACTTTGCAGATGATATGATACTCTATATAGAAATCCCTAAAGACTCCACCAAAAAACTAGAACTGATAAATGAATTCAGTAAAGTTGCAGGAATCAGTATATAGAAATCCGTTGCATTTCTACACATCCATAATGAAGTAGCTGAAAGAGAAATAAAGAAAGTGATCCTATTTACCACTGCACCAAAAATAATAAAATACCTAGGAATAAACTTAACCAAAGAGGTGAAAGACCTGTACTCTGGAAACTAGAAAACACTGAAGAAAAAATTGAAGACAACATAAAGAAATGGTAAGACTTTCTGTGTTAATGGCCTGGGAGAATGACTATTTTTTAAATGACCATACTACCTAAAGCAATCTACAGATTTAATGCAGTTTCTATCAAAATACCAACAGCATTGTTCACAGACCTAGAACAAACAATCCTAAAATTTGTATGGAAACATAAAAGACCCTGAATTGCCAAACCAATCCTGAAAAAGGAATACAAAACTGGAGATATCACAATTCTAGACTTCCAGTTATATTACAAAGCTGTAGTAAGTAAAGCAGTATGGTACTGGCACAAAAAGAGACACATAGACCTATGGAACAGAATAGAAAACCCAGAAAGAAACCCACAATTATATGGCCAATTAATCTATGACAAAGGAGGAAAGAATATGCAACATGGGAAAAAGACAACAACAAATGGTGCTGGGAAAACTGGATAGCTACATGCAAGAGAATGAAACTGGACCACTTTCTTACACCATACAAAAAAAAAAAAAAAGAACTCAAAATGGAATAAGGACCTAAATGTGAGACTTGCAACCATAAAAATCCCAGAAGAGAGCAAAGGCAGTAACTTAGCTGACACTGGTCACAACAGTATTTTTTTATTATTATTTTTTTTTTTATTTTTTTTTTTTTAAAGATTTTTTATTTATTCATTTGACACAGAGAGAGAGATTACAAGTAGGCAGAGAGGCAGACAGAGAGAGAGGAGAGAGGAGGAAGCAGGCTCCCTGCCGAGCAGAGAGCCCGATGTGGGCCTCGATCCCAGGACCCTGAGATCATGACCTGAGCCGAAGGCAGCGGCTTTAACCCACTGAGCCACCCAGGCGCCCACAACAGTATTTTTTTAGATATGCCTCCTGAGGGCGCCTGGGTGGCTCAGTGGGTTAAAGCCTCTACCTTAGGCTCAGGTAATGATCTCAGGGTCCTGGGATTGAGCCCCGCATCAGGCTCCCTGCTCGGCAAGGAGCCTGCTTCCTCCTCTCTCTCTGCCTGCCTCTCCGCCTACTTGTGATCTCTCTCTCTCTTTAAAAAAAAAAAAAAATCTAGATATGTCTCCTGAGCCAAGGGAAACACAAGCAAAAATAAACTATTGGGACTACATCAAAATTAAAAGCTTTTGCACAGCAAAGGAAACAATCAACAAAACTAAAAGGTAATCTACTGATGAGAGAGGATATTTGCAAATATCAGATAAAGGGTTAGTATCAAAAATAGATAAAGAACTTATACAACTCAACGCCCCCCAAAAATAATCCAATTAAAAAATGGTCAGAAGCATGAACAGATATTTCTCCAAAGATGACATCCAGATGGCCAACAGACACAAGAAGAGGCTCAACGACACTCATCATGAGGGAAATGCAAATCAAAACTATAATGAGATACCACCCCACACCAGTCAGAATGATAAAATAAAAAACACAAGAAATAACAAGTGTTGACAAGGATATGGAGAAAAAGGAATCTTTACACACCTTTGCCAGAAAGTAAACTGGTGCAGCCACTGGGAAAAACGGTATCGAGTTTCTTCAAAAAGTTAAAAACAGAATTACCCTATGACCTAGTAATTCCACTACAGGGTATTTACCTCCAAAATACAAAACACTAATTCAAAGGATACATGTACCCAGATGTTTATCGCAGTATTATTTATAATAGCCAAAATACAGAAGCAGCCCAAGTGTCCATTGATAGATGAATGGATAAAGATGATGTGGGGTGTGCGTGTGTGTGTAATGATACATTATTCAGCTGCAAAAAGAATGAAACCTTGCCATTTTCAACAGCAGGGATGGAGCTAGAGAATATTATGCTAAGTAAATTAGAGAAATACAAATGCCATATGATTTCACTTATAGGTAGAATTTAAGAAACTAAACAAATGAGTAAAGGAAAAAAAAAAGCAAGAGGCAAACCATGAAGCACTCATGACTAGAGAACAAACTGGTAGTTAGCGGAGGGGTGGTAGGTGGAGGGATGTTTGAAATAGGTGTTGGGGATTGAAGGGTACACTTATCATGAAGAGCACTGAATAATGTATAGAATTGTCAAATCACTGTATTGTACATCTGAAATATAACACTATTAATGATACTGGAATTAAAATTAAAAACTTAGAAAAAAATATTCTAAAGCTGGACTGTTGTAGTTGTACAAATCTATACATTTACTGAATGCTATTTAACCAAACACTTATAATTGGTGAGTTTTATGGTATGTAAATTATACCTCAAGCTATTAAAACATCTATATTTTTTATTTTCTAAAAACAACTATGTGCTTATTTTTAATCAGATATTTGTACTTATAAATATGTGCATATTTCCATATTCATATTCATTTGAAATGTAATTTTTAATGACTAAATGGTATTTTCCATTATATTCATAATTTATTCATCCAATTCCATATTGTTGGACATTTGGATTATAACAAAAATTAGAAATTATTACATGAGGAGTATGCCTTACATATATACTAAATTCTTTCCTTAAGCAAATTTCTAGGGGTAAAATTATCAAGGGTTTGTAGTTTTCAATGTATTTCACCAAACTTGCCCTCCAACACATAAAAGTTCCATTACTGTGGTTTTTTTGTTGTTGTTTTTTTCAAAGATTTTTATTTATTCATTTGACACAGAGAGAGAGATTACAAGTAGGCAGAGAGGCAGGCAGAGAGAGAGGAGAGAGAAGGAAGCAGGCTCCCTGCTGAGCAGAGAGCCCGATGTGGGCCTCGATCCCAGGACCCTGGATCATGACCTGAGCCGAAGGCAGTGGCTTTAACCCACTGAGCCACCCAGGCGCCCCCATTACTGTGTTTAAGAGTCTTCATTTTCCTGTGTTTTTAAACTTTTCATTGACACATGTATATTTCAGTTTCAATTTAATTCATATCTGACCTTTGATGAGCTTGAATATTCATAGAATATAAACTAGAGTGTGTATTATACACACATGGAGAGGAGATCTCCTTTGCATTTGTAAGCAGATAATTCAATTCATTCCTTTCCTATATCTGTATCTCAATAGTGATATGTTTTGTACCAGAACAATCTAGGAAGTTTCAAGAAAAACACAACTGTGGCAAGCTAGAAATAGAATGGGCCTTAAAATCAGAGACTACAGTTTCTTATTCTTAAGAGAATCAATAGGAGAGCAATATCAGCAAGGTAGTATATTAAGAAGCCCTGAACCATCCTTCCCCTTGCAAAGACAATGATCTGGCAACACTTCACAGACAAATCCAAAAACTATTCAAAATCTCCTGCACCTTGGGCAAACATGAAACCAGGCTCACTGAAGCCAGAGTTTGGGATACCTTCTATCCCAGGTCTGGGATACCTTCTTGAGATTCTAGTCCCACCACAGCCCCATATGATCAGGATTAGCTGACAGCTTTTCTCATTGGAGGGAAGGGATTGGCTTGTGTGTCTAGCAGCACAATTTTTCCAAGATGACTCCCCAGAGGACCGGCTTCTGTCTTGCTGGTCTTGGAGCTCTGACAGCCCTGGCACAGTCTAGGCACTTGGTGAAAACTGAAATGGTGGCTTGGGCTAGTAAATGCCATCGATCCTCCCCAATGCTCTGAACGGATTGAGCAGATGAAAACTCCAGCTCTCAGCCTTCACCTGTAGGGGGAAAGAGTTGTTCCATGCATTTAGCACTCCAACTTCTCCAGGGCTGCTCAAAATAGTTACTCAAGTTGAAATGAAAGAACACTTAATAGCAGCCATATAGCATTAGAAATTCATTAATAAAGGTAAATATAGAATACAGAATGCTATATTACTGTAGTGGAGGTAGGTAAATCAGTTTTAATTCTAGTATAAAAGTTAAAAGAGAAAGTATTAAAATATAACTAAAAATACATTAAGAGATACACAGTATGAATGCACATAAATTGTGACAGTAACAACATGTGGGTGGGAGAGAAGTTAAAGTGTAGAGTTTTTGTGTGTGATTAAACTTATCTATTTAAAACAGGCTGCTATAATTATAAGACATTTTATGTAAGCTACAAAAATAATACCCATAAAAGTTACACAAAGCAAAAGAGAAAGCAAATCCTATCAATACCAAAAGAGTCAACAAAATCTAAGGAAAGACAGCAAGAGGAAAAGACAGACAAAGCAACAAGGCTAACACAAAACAATAAAATGACAATCTTTCCCTATCAATGATTGCTTTAAACATAAATGGATTAAACTCTCTAATAAAAATAAAGTGCCTGAATGGATTAAACAAAACAAACATACAAGATGCTCTCTACAAGAAACTCATTTCAGTTTTAAGGACACACACAGGCTGAAACTGAAAAGATGGAAAACTATATTACAGGCAAACAGTAACCAAAAGAGAACAGGAGTGGGTACACTTTTACCATACAAAATAAACTTTAAGTCAAAAACTCTCAAGAGACAAAGGATATTACAGAATGATAAAATAGGCAGTGCACCAGAAAGAAGTAACAGTTCTGTTTATGTGTGCAATGTCAGATCACCTAAATATATGATTCAAATATTGACAGAACTGAAAGGAGAAACAGACAAAAATACAGTAATAGGACACTTCAATAACCCACTTTTTAAATGGACAGAACCCTCACACAGAAGATGAATAAGGAACCAGAAGATCAGAACCACACTATAGATCAAATGCACAGAACAGACATATACAGAATATTCCATCCAACAGTAAGAGAATGCACAGTCTTTTCAAACACAGAGAACATTGTCCAGGATAGGTCATATGTTGGAACACAAAGATAGTCTTAGTTTTAAAAAGACTGAAATCACATCAAGTACCTTTTCAACCACAATGGTGGGGAAAGAGAAATCAAGAACAGGAGGAAAACTGGAAAACTCATCAATATGTGGAACTTAACACACTCCTGAATAACCAATGGGTCCAAGTAGAAACAACAACAACAACAAAAACTCCAAGACTAATGAAAACGGAAACACAACATACCAAAACTTATGGAAGATAAAAAAGCAGTACTAAGAGGAAAATTTGTTGTTATAAACACCTACACAGAAGATAAATCTCAAACAACTGAACTTTAAGCCTCAAGGAGCTAGGAAAAGAAAAACAAGCTATGCTTAAATTTAACAGAAGGAAGAAAACAAAGATTACAGCAGAAATAAATGAAATAGAGGATAGCAAAATAGAAAAATTAACAAAACTGAGAATTGGCTTTTTGAAAAGAAACAAAATTGATACTTAACTAGATGGGAGAGAGAGAAAGAGAGAGAGAACTCAAATATAAATGAGAAATAAAGTAGAGACACAATAGATGCCAAAGAAATATAAAGGATCATAAGAGACTAGTATGAACAAGTATATGGCAACAAATTGGATAACCTAGAAAAAAAAGTGAATAGATTTCTAGAAACATAAAACCTACTGTGAATAATCATGATAAATAGATATTTTGAACAGGTCTATATCTAGTAGGGAGATTGAACCAGTAATCAAATGCCTCCCAACAAAGACAGACACAGGTCCAGATAGCTTCATTGTTAATTCTACCAAACATTTAAAGAAGAATTAACACCAATATTTCTTAAAGTCTTCCAGAAAATTGAAGACTAATGAACACTCCCAATTTATCACACACCATGACCAAGTGGGATTTATTCCTGGCATGCAAAGATGGTTCAACAGGAAAATCAACTAATATATCACATTATAGAATAAAGGATAAAAACCACATGATAATAGATGCAGAAAGAGTTTGAATAAATTTAATACATTTTCATGACAAAAACTCTCAACAAACTAGAATACAAGAAATGTATTTCACAACATTATAAATACCATATGTGAAAAGCCCACAGCTGATCACATACTTAATGGTGAAAAATTAAAGCTTTCCCAAGATCAGGAACAAGGCAAGAATGCCCACTCTTGCCATTTCTATTCAACATAGTACTGGAAGTCCTAGCCAGAACAGCTAAGCACGAAAAAGAAAATAACAGACAGGGGCACCTGGGTGGCTCAGCTGTTAAGCATCTGCCTTTGGCTCAGGTCATCAGCCTAGCGTCCTGGGATTGAGCTCCACGTTGGGCTCCCTGCTCTGCGGGGAAAGCCTGCTTCTCCCTCTCCCACTCCCCCCTGCTGGTGTTCTCTCTTTCACTATCTCTCTGTCAAATAAATAAATAAAATCTTAAAAAAAAAAAGAAAGAAAAAGAAAAGAAAGAAATCAAACCTGACTCTCAGAAGATATGGCTACTTCGCTTAAGAAAAAAAAAAAAAAAAGAAGACATCCAAACCAGAAAGAAAGAAGAAATACTGTCTCTGTTTGAAGACAATACAATCTTGTATATTGAAAACCCTAAAACTTCCATAAAAAAGAAACTGTTAAAACAAATATGCACATTCCATAAAACTATAGGATACAAAACAACATACAAAAATCAGTTGCATTTCCATACACTAACGAGCTATCTGAAAAGGAAATTAAGAAAATAAGCCCATTTAAAATACCATCAGAGAGAATAAAATACTTAGGAGTAAATTTAACCAAGGAGGGGCGCCTGGGTGGCTCAGTGGGTTAAAGCCTCTGCCTTCAGCTCAGGTCATGATCTCAGGGTCCTGGGATCGAGGCCCGCATCGGGCTCTCTGCTCTGCAGGGAGCCTGCTTCCTCCTCTCTCTGCCTGCCTCTCTGCCTACTTGTGATCTCTCTCTGTGTGTCAAATAAATAAATAAAATCTTTAAAAAAAAAAAGATTTAAAAAAAAAATTTAACCAAGGAGGCAAAAACTATAAAATACTGATTAAAGAAACTAAAGCAGATACAAATAATTGGAAAGATAGCTCCTGTTCATGGGTTAGAAGAATTATTAAAATGTCCATTCTACCCAAAATGATTTACAGATTTAATGTGATCTCTACCAAAACTCCAAGGATATTTTTTACGGAAATGAACAATTCTATAATTCATATGGCACGACAAGAGACCCTGAATAGCCAAAGCAATGTTGAGTAAGTACAACAAATGTTGTCACACAGATGAACCTTGAGAATATTACGCTGGTGCAACAAGCCGGTCATGGAAAGACAGATTGCAAAATTCCATTTATATGAGGTATCTAAAATAGTCAAATTCAAAGAATCAAAGAGTGAAATGGGGGTGGCCAGGGGCTGGTGGGGAGGGGGAAATGGAGAGTCACTAATCAACAGGCTCTAAGTTTCAGTTAAGCAAAGATAAATAAACTGTAGAGATCTGCTGTGGAATGTTGTACCTATCATCAATAATAAAGTATGGTGCATTTTTAAAAGCATTAATTTCATGGTAAGTGTTCTTATTACAGTAAAATACATAAGTAAATAAGTAAAGATAATAAAGTTTGAGAACACCAAACAAAAGAAACCTTTCCAAACCTCTATTTTCAAATGACTCTCATCACTTGAGTCTTTTTTTTCTCTTTAAACAAAAGTTTTATTTTCAAGCTCATGGATTCATCTTTACTTTAAAAAAAAAAAGGGGGAAAGGATAAAAATATGTATAGGCGTACCTCTTATTTACTGCATATCCCTTTGTAAATATAGCTGTCAAGGTGCATTAAAGGAAATAAAATATACCACCCACTTTTGCAGTTGTATAAATTAAAAAACATTCATTCAACACACACATTACATGAACACATAAAAAGCATAAAGAGTGCAAATTAGGGCGCCTGAGTGGCTCAGTGGGTTAAAGCCTCTGCTTTCGGCTCAGGTCATGATCTCAGGGTCCTGGGATCGAGGCCCGC
>LNAC01000432.1:985018-1024132 GCA_002007465.1 Ailurus styani | reverse complement strand
TTTTATTTATTTATTTCACAGAGGGAGAGAGATCACAAGGAGGCAGAGAGGCAGGCAGAGAGAGAGAGGGGGAAGCAGGCTCCCCGCTGAGCAGGGAGCCCGATGCGGGCCTCGATCCCAGGACCCTGAGATCATGACCTGAGCCGAAAGCAGAGGCATTAACCCACTGAGCCACCCAGGCGCCCGAGAACGCTAAACTTCTATTTAATTTCTTTGGAGGATCAACATCCGAAACTTTTATTTAGATTAGTAGTCATCTGTGTTACCTCACAGACACAAAACGTTCTGGTTGCTGTTCTAAGAAATAATCCTTATCTGTATAAAGCTCCTAAGCACATGCTTCACATTTTTTTCCAATAACAAAGACTGAAAGTTGCAAGAGACCCTGGAAATAAACAAAGTCTCTCCTGACTCCCTCTTAGGGGTCCCACGCAGTGACAGCCACCCTGTGTATGGGATCTAACTTCATGCTCCCCACACCCTTGGGACGGAAGTACAGTTATTCACATCTGGCAAACGAAGAGCACAGAGAGGTTAACTCAGACATACACTAGCAAGTAGCAGAACTGGGATGCGAGTCAAGTTTTATCCGATTCCAAAATTGGTCTTTCCAGAACCATCTCTGCAGATATCCTGATCTACATAGTTTAGGGGAAGACAATTTTCCATATGCTATTGAAGAGCGGTAACCAATGCAGAACCCAAAGGCAGAACTGACAAGGAAAAAAAAGTAGGTTTCTCTCTTTCCTAGTATTACGTATTTCCTTCCCTACTGAGAGAATCAGGGTCTAGGTATCATCAGCATTATTAAAAATATTCATGTGGGGAAAATGTGTGGAACTGTTAAAAATGTACCTAAACGTTATCAATCCAATTTATGCCATGTCTTTTTCTTCCTTTTGCTCCTTAGATTATCACCATGAAAATGAGGCTTCTGTTTCTAAGAAACTCTAAAAATATTACTCACCTGCACCTACCATGTTCTGCCACATTATAATCTTGGTTACAGCTCTAAAAATGTCAGAACAGAAGATCGTGAACTGAAGATGTGTCATAGACAAACACATTTTAAAGGTAAGTTCAACATAATGGACTAAGGAAAAAATCCAACTGTGAAGAAACCTGATGCTGACCTACAGCTTAAAAAAATTTGCATCCTTTATAAAACACAAAATTGTACAAGCACTATGATTAAAACTGCTAATTCTTTTTTCCAGTGCCCCCAAGTTGGCCACAAGATACATCTGGCCTTTTGCCGGGCACCCTACTTCCTCTGGCACGAGTGGGATCTGGGCAGGCTGGGGTGGGCAGCTCTCATTCCAGGAGTTGGTAAATTCAGAAAGAATATGTTACTGCCCTAGGCAAGTAATCATTCCAAATTTCAGAAATAGTCTTTGGTGGAAGTTCCACAACCTGTTCCCTCCTCACCTTTTCCCTAGTCCCTTGAAATGCAGTTACTTTGGCTAATTTATCCAAAATTGAACTTTAGGCACCAAGCCCTTCTTCTCTTTCAGATGATTCATGATCGCAGTGATTTGCAGTTTATTCTCACCTCTCCTGTGAACTATTATGTCAAAAATTTTACTAAGCAGCTTAACTAGCCCTAGCACTACAAGATACTTCAAGACACTGGGGGGATAGATAGGTAAGAATTGATAGGAGCATTCATGGGGACATGTGAGGTGCTTTGAGAGCATAGGACTCCCCTTGGAGTATTAAGGAAGGCTTCCTAGGGGAAGTGACATTTAAGCAGGGTCCTGTAGCGCCACCAGCAGTATTACAGAACCAGCCAGATGGAAAGTAGGTAACTGGAGCCCTGAGAAAGAACCTGAGAAGGGCAAAAGAATTCATCCACTCGGAAGGACCCCTACATAGCAAAGTCCAAAATGGGGTAGAGACTATGAGGAATTCAAAGAACTATAAATGGCTACACATGGCTGGGACAAAAAGTCCTCCAACACTGGCAAGAAGTAGGACTAGAGAGATGAGCAGGGGTACCCAATGGGCAAGGAGGGTCCAATTTTGCTGGGTCTTGAGTGTCCCGGGCAAAGCATCTGGACTTTTTTCCTGAGGACAATGGGAGGCCATTTTAAGGTTTTAGCCATTTAGGTTTTAGGATTAGGGGAAGTCTTATTTTGGGGGAAGACTCCACATCCTCTAGGGTTGGTGTGATCTACAGATACAATTGGAAGCAGAATAATTCATTCTGTGTCTGTGGCAAAGAACCATAGTGAGAATCATTGCAATTCTGCCTCACACAGTCCAGACAAGAGTGGAAAGAGAAGATGATGGATGGGAGCAATATTAGAGATAAAACTGTTGTAACTGAGGGAGATTAGATCACGGGGATGGAAGAGTGTGTTCCGTTCAGATTTTTTTGCCTTCCAAATGGCCCTTTCATTTGGGTGATGGTCATATGGGTGATTTTTCATTTATAATGTTTACTTATTGTTACAATATTTTCAAATTATATATATTATAAAGAATTTGATAGGTGGGATATTTAGTAAAGAATTTGACGGGTGGGATATTTAGTGATTTAATTTTTTTAACAAATGGTTAACAAATGTTTACTAGAATAATTATTGTTCATATATGACTGAATCATAAGATAAATCAAGATCTATTTCTCTCCCACAAGCAAGATAACACCTGTGAGTTAACCTATCCACAATTTCATTTAATTGAAATACTGATGTTCAGATGATGTAGAAGAATGAAATGACTATGTGAAGAAGAGTGATAATCTACATATTTTGATAGTCTTCAGAAAAACAAGGAAAAATCTTTACATATTTTCTGAATATTTTGCATAATTGTTTTTGTTTGTTGTAGAAAGCCAAGATTCTTGGCCTTTATCCACTACTCCTGGATCACATAAAAATATACTCCAATACAGAAACACACAGTGCTGGCAATGTTGGCTTTGTGTTTCTTAATTCATTTTGATTGTTAATAACCAAAAAAGAATTAGATCAAGAATGGCATTTTTAAAAATGAGAAAAGTTCTATGTTACATAATATTTTTTTATGTAGAATAAGTAAGGCTTGTTAAAAGTAGTCGAACTTTCTAGAATTCATAAAAATGACCTACATTCACATACACATAAATATGCATAAAGTGGCATAATATACACAACTTTTCTTTCAAAGAATAAAGATCAATATTATGACTGAATAAACATTATCCTCATTTTTGAGGCCACAGTTGAGAAATCAAAAAAGTATGTATGAGAGAAGGAAGTGACCCCCAGGTAACCAACTCTATTCTGTCAAATTCTCAGTGTCCCTCTGCTGCTTAATGATTAAAGTCTAAATTTCCCAGCCAATCTGCCTCTCAGCCTGAATACCCACTGGCATCCAAAGTTGCTTTATGCTTCAAAAACACTGCATTCCCCAAACTTGCCTGAAAATGCACTGTGTTTCTCACATTTGCTTATACTACTAGTTTTCCTGAGAGTGACTTCCATTCGCACCCTATTCTACCAATCTCTGCTCATAGACCTGCTGTCTATCCTTTGAAGTTCAGTTGAAATGCCATTTACTACTTGATAACTTTCCAGATTAGGAGGACAAAACAATGCTTTCCTGTTTTCTATTCTTACTGTAAGGAGCTTGAACCATTTCTATCAAATCTATTCCAAGATCTGAACTGCAGATTGTCCCCAATTACCCATTCTGCTCTAGGCTGATTCTCTTGAGGGCACTGTGTTGTAAGACTTGGATTCCTTTCCATTTCCCAGCATGACATTTCTGCTAAGTCAGGGACTGAACTGAGCCTTTCCTAAGAGACATGGATTTTCATTCAGTCACTTAAAAAACTGGAATTCTTTCTGAAAGCTAGTATTTTTGAAGTACTTTTTTTAAAGCTTGTCTTAGAATAGTCATCTTTACTAGTAACTCAAGCCAAAAGATGTATTATCTTGTTATACCCGCTTTAGCTCTATTGATATCTAGTTCTTTATGCATACATTTGTATATGTAGCTTAAGGTATTCTAAAGATAAAATATAGCTGATTCTATTTTCAGCATTCATAATATTGAACTAAGACAAGGAATGGTCATATAGACCAGCTTAAAAAATCAATTTGGTTTCTTTTAATGGAGGCAGATATTAAGAGAAAAAAAAACCCAAAGATTTCCTTCCACCATCCCATCTCAATGTGTGCACACAGTTAAAAGTTGATTTATTATTGGTGGTTTTAAAGATAGGAACACATATTCTTTGATTCTTCCCTTGGAGAAATGGAGTTTAATTTTCTTCCCCTTGGGTGTGGGCTTGGCCTTCTTCTAATGAACAGAATGTTATAGAAGTGATAGGATGTTACTGCCAAGATTATATCATAACCCTAGTCTCACTCTCATTTTCGTCTGTCTCTTTGCCTGTATCTCTTTGTCTCTCTCTCTTTGTGAGGACTTGCTCTGGAGCAAGCCTGCTGCCATATCATAGGAGCAACCCTGTGGAGAGTTCCACGTGAGGAGGAACTGAAGCTAACTGACTGAATGTGCCAGCACTGCTAAGAAGTATTCCTCAAGCACCTTCAGATGTTTGCAGTCCCAACTCATAACTTGACTACAACCTCATGATCATCTGAGTCAGAATCATCCAGTTAAGCAACTCGTAAATTCCTGACCTTCATAAATTGCATGAAATAATTGATAATTTAGGGGGAAATTTGTTACACAGCAGTAGATAACTATTGCAACTAAACAAGTTCAAAATATTTTTTTTCTTTTCTTTCCAACCAAACATGATTTTTGTTATCTTTTCAAGAAATTGGCTAGAAACTGTGATAGCTTCAAGCCTAGAAAGTTGAAGAAGAAATTAGCAGGGCATCATTTGAGATTTTTTTACCTTGAGTGAGTTACCTAAACTTTTTTGGCCTCAGTTTCCTTATATACTTACAGGGGAAAAGCAGAACTTACTAATAAAATATGAGGATTAAATAAGATACAAAAGCATTTGGTATAGTCTTTGGCCAGTGGTAATTAATAAATGTCAACTATAGTATTCTTACAATTTTGGTTCAAAAAGAAAAGCTAAGAGTTTGCCTGAGTGGACATTCAACCTCACAGAGTAAAACACAACCAGTAACCGGTCACCTACATGCATATTACAGAAAACAATCTCCTTCCCATACCACCAGAAGTCAGCCAACTCCAGGGCAGCCTGTAGTCTTCAAATATGTCCATAATAGAAATTTAAACTGCATTTTGTCCAAGTCCAAAGAAGTCCTAGGACTGTGTCACTTTTGAACCACACCAGTGATCCCAGACCAAACTACAACCTTGTAGGGCCATGAGAGCCACAGGGCACGTGCCAGTACACAGCATCAGACCACTGAATAAATCATTCCACAGGGGACAGACAAAACCACGTGGTCATCCTGGAGCCACACAGGACGCAAAGGTAAAACACGACATCCATCTTGTTTTTGCATGTGCTATTCATATAAGGACTTTGGCAAAAAGAAATCATCTTCAAATAGCATTCAGTATTTCTTGTTTTGCAACAGCAAACAAGAAAAAGAAAGAACAATGACATGATAATAATTGATGCCTGTCAGATCAAGAAATACAACACAGACCCATTTTTAAGCTCTCCCTCTGCTCTTTTCCACTTTAGGCAAAAGAAATGAGTCTCTTCAAATTTGATTCTCATGACAGAAGAATCACAGGCTGTGCTGTGTATCCCTTTAGATATGTCTTCTTCCCTTCTCTAGCTTTGAACAGACATCAGTTCTTCAGAAACAGGGCTATAGCTTCACGAAGACAACTGTAGTTTGGAACTGTATCCTCAGGCAAAATAAACCAGCTTTTCTGTTTAAATAAAGTAGTATGGTTTGTACTTTTAACTTCATTAGGTAGATAATTAACTCCCGATTTGTTAGAAATTAAGCATTCCAGCCAGCAATTTAAGAAAGATAAATTTAAAAAAGATTTCCATGAAGAAAATAAACAGCTACTCAAAACCATAAGGACATGACACATAATACAATAATTTCTCACTATATCTTATTTCTGGTTGGGGTGAAAAAAGGGAGGAGGATTGGGAGTATTGTCTGAAAATAGAAAGTGATCATGAAAAAAATGATTATTTATAGGGGTACCTGTGGATTTAGGGGTACACTGGAAGTTTACCTGGGGCCTCTGACATATGTCTGGGAATTTGTTGGATATTTTTTAAAGTCCTCTCAAGAGTATTTGCAAGATCACTGCTTGGCTTTTATACATTCATTCAAGAAACAGTAAATAAGGTGAAATGTGACAAACTACAGTCAGCATGACCTCACCCTGACCACTGATAAACCATAGTCTCTTCTGGACACGAATGAAGGCCTCTGGCAGAACCAGTCCCCAACTACCCACTTAAAAGGTCAGAGAAGGGCTGATACCTGTGGGCCCTTCTATCTTCCTTCTCTACTCAAATCCTGCCCCTTCTCTGAGGCTCATTTAAGTCTTACCTCCTCCTCGAGTTTTATCTGCCCACTAAGTTAATAATTGATCTCTCATTTTTGAATGTCAAGTTTATTCACAGACTGATGTGCCCACAGTTAACTACACACATTTTTATTCACTGTTTTAGTATTCATTTTTTTCTCTTCTGATAAAAATAGAGAATCTATTAATATGTTACAAATTTGTATTTATAGTATTTTGTGACAACTTTTTAAAAATTTATTTGGTATTGTGCAAAATTATCTTGTTCCTCTAAGATGTAAGATTTTATTTATTTACTTTTTAAGATTTTATTTATTTATTTGACACAGAGAGAGACAGCAAGAGAGAGAATACAAGCTGGGGGAATGGGAGAGGGAGAAGCTGGCTTCCCGCTGAGCAGGGAACCTGATGCGGGGCTCGATCCCAGGACCCTGGGATCATTACCCAAGCAGAAGGCAGACGTTTAAGGACTGAGCTACCCAGGCACATTTAAGATGTGAGATTTTAAAGTGTAGCATCACATTTATTATGAACTTGTGGCACTGAAGCATCTGAAATCTTATATAACGACAACAGGCATAAGGTACAATTTCAAAGTTCAGATCAGAATAATGGGAGAAGGTGAGTCAGAAAGCTAAAGACTAAGTAGAGAGCTGGATTTTGGGGGAGACAGATGTATGGCTTGGTTCTTCTAGTAAGTAACAATGGATCCCAATGTTCGAACCCATAATATCAGCAAAGGAAGATAAATGGCATGTCACAGAGTGGCTACTTAAGATGGTAGCTAGCCTAGTTAGGAAATTTATATACCAAAAAAAATTATTTTCCCATATACCACCAATATTAAGTTAGGGATATGGAGGAGCAGGCCATTTATAAAACCAACAGAAATATAAAATATCTGTGAACTGATATAACAAGACGTGTTTTGAAACCCTATGAAGTATCATAAAAAACTTAATGAGACCCAAGAGGAAGCTTGGATAAATGGGGATGTATGTACCTACATGGGAAGGCGTATTACCAAGATGCCATTTCTCTTAAAGTTACAAATTTAATGTAAATCCATAAAAATTACCATGGAATTTTTCCTTAGAATTGGAAAGCAACTATAAAATTTATGTACAAATGGCAACATGGCAAAAACATCTCTCTGGAAAAGAACAGCAAGGGTAGATTCGCATTTTTACATTTTCAAAGATACCCAAGTATTCAAAAATTAAGACAACATATTAATAATACTAGGCAATATAGTTTTATAAGTGAAGCAGGACAATGAGCTTGGGCACAAATCCAAGTATAAGTATTTAACAAATGGTAAATGTGGCATTTTAGTGCATGGAATAAAAAAAAATGGAGAAATCGTGTCAGAAAAATTAGCTATTTGGGGGTTAAAGTGGGCTCCTATTTGGATACTTTCAGATCCTTTATAAAGCTACCTAGAGCTCAGAAGGCCACTGATATTTCTGCTTATCAATCTCTAGTATATTAGCCTTTCTTTGGATATATTCTACTCTCCAGGTAAAAAGTTAAATCTCTCGTTTGACATGACAGGTAACTTCCTTTGTTTTTTAGTTAACTGTTCCATCTGTTCCTCTGATGACAACAGACTATGTATTTTAAAAAATGTATGAACTTCCTTGCCTAGAACTTTGCTTATCCATCATTCAGATTTGATTAATGCTTAATTATTACTTTAGCATTTAGTTATCTGCTTCTGTCTATAATTTCTTTCATATGTTCTTCACATATTATACAAAGCTCTGCAAACTTATTTGTTCATTTGCCTAAAACAAAGTTGAAAATAACTTAATCATGGAAGCTAGAAGTCTCCAGACTTTGCTGATCTACAACAAAACTCTGAAGAGTTCAATCATTTCAAAGACCGTTTTTTTGTACCATAATACAACTTAGAATTGCATATTTGCAGTATGTTCCATATGGGACCACATAAACCTTAAATAAAAAATTTTCCAATGAGAACTGGGTTTAAATCTCACTGGCTTTATGATATCAAATCAACCAACGACTTTATGACTCAGGTTCCCCATTTTTTAAGTGAGTATATTTTTATTTGCCTGACACTCTTCACTGCGGTGTTATGAAGGATAAATGAAATTACGTATATTAAAGCATACTGAAAACTCGAAGGCACTATATAAACTTTAGTTGGCATCAATTGTTATTCCTCATTCCTTTTTTGTTCATAGCCACTCAAGCCCTAAGCTGTTGTCTGGTAACCTGGCTCAGGGAAGTCAGGTCAGCTGCCACGCGTTTGGTAGAGTTCTAGCAATGGTTAGGAAGTACTACTGACGTGGTTTCTGGGAGAGTGCCACTCTAAGTCCTGAGCCTGGCCAGACTTCACTGTGAGCTGGTGTCCCTTCTCCTCCTAGCCACCAGTTGATGGCCTCATCGCAAATGATCACCTGCACCACTGTCTGAACCCTACTAGTAATCTCAAAGTGGTCTCTTCTCACCTTTAATTTATCCCCCGAGTCATACTCACATAAACTGGGTCAGCTCTCTGATCTCAGTTCTGCCCTTTCCCTGTTCAGACAGTGGTGGCAAGTTCCTCGGCCCGGGATTCCTTCCTCTGAGTCAGCAAATACTGCAGATTCCTTCAGGAGAAGGTGGGTCTCCTAGAGAACCATGTCATCCCCCATGACTTAACAGACTGACTTTCCAAGGGCCTGGGGTTCCTCTTTTCCAGCACTGGGCACAGGTCTGGTCAACGTTGGAAGAAAATTCTAAAGCATAGGCCTGACACAGGACTTCTTTCTTACTGGGCCAAATTTGCAACCTCCAGACACTTTTCTCCTATTTTCCATGGCCCTAGTGTCTACCTCCTCTCCCCTAGACACACTCACACAAAAGACAAATCATTTCAAATGGATGTCAAATAAGCTTGTTTTCCTATGGTTACTATGAAGTCTAAGAATATTTTTCATTTTATTTTTAAAGAGTAATTAAAGAATTGTAAGGAAATCATAAAGAATTAAGTGCCTGCCTTCTATGAGCCTGTGAGGGTGTTTTCACTATTCCACACATGATACTATATTTCAGCTTCTATATTTTGCCTGAAACAAAGGAAATTTTTAAGTTTTTGTTTTTAATGATAAATCCTACATAAAACTGTAGTAATTAATGATGTTTTCTCCAGAAAGGAATTCTGAGACCTATTGCTATTTCTTCTTCTTAGAGGAATACACACACACACACACACACGCGTGTGCAGGCTTCTTTTTCTCATAAATGAAAAAAAAATAGCGAGTTTTAACAAGTGAAAGGAATATGGAGCCCAGATGCTACATACAAGGAAACAGGGATGAAGAAGAGATGGGAAAGTTAAAATGAAAGTGTCTACAGATCCCAAAGACAGATTTCAGAAGTGAAAAACAGACTGAAGTCTATTTTTTTTTAATAATTGAAGACGTAGAATGTACTTGTTTGAAAAATAACTTCCAGGAGAAAACTATAAAATATGTATACATTTAATTTTGGACATTTTTTCCAGTTTCACTTATCAAATCACAACCTAGGTAATTACTTTAAGAACACCATTCTTCCCTTTAGCTTATGACCATTTCCTTTTTAAGCCTTACCAGGAAAGGTTTAAGGGAATCCAGAATTCCATTTTTGTTTGTATAAATGGCACAAAATGACTTTTAACTTCAGCATCAGAGCTCTACATTTGCTTTGAGATTACAAGCACATTGCGTACTAATGATGTACATTAGCTTCTCACCCCATGTATAAAGAAAAACATAATAGACAAAAACAGTATTTTTTTTGGTGACATCCCAAAGCCAGACAGGGAGTTCTGCTTTTAGCTACTTTCAAGGCTTTCAAACCATTTAGAATTGGATCTATGGTGTTTATTCTGAAAAATAAGCAAAGTAGAATCATCCAGGTAAGCCCTGAGGACCTAGACAAAGGCTTTGGGTTAAGGGAACAGGAGGAGGAGGGGGAACAACGGTGACAGATGGGATCTGTCCTGAGTCACCTCCTGGGGTATCAGTTTAGCAGCTGTAATCCATTTCATCCATTCTCTGACACAGCAGACAGATGTACTGCATGAATGGCTTGCATTTCACTTTTCATAAAAGCCTAGAACAGTCAGCCCTCCCTACTGAGACAGGACTTTTCATCTGGGTAAAAATACAGAGAGATTCTCAAAAAGAAATGCTGGGTCTCTCACTCAGAAGGGCTCATTGTGCTAGAAAGTATGGAGATGTCAGTTCAACCGTGGCTTGAAAAAACTGTCAAACTCCTGCATTTCACTCATCTTTGAGCTATCACACAAAGACCCTTTCCCAATTTTATTTTGACCACTTAAAAAAAATTTTTTGTCCTTGATTAAGCATATGATTATAGAGATCAAATGCATTTTTAAGAGTCATTGTTAAGAAATAGGCTTTGTGGGGGAGCCTGGGTGGCTCAGTTGGTTAAGCGTCTGCCTTCGGCTCAGGTCACGATCTCAGAGTCCCTGCATCGAGCTTCACACCAGGGTCTCCTGAGTGGGAAGCCTGCTTCTCCCTCTGACCCTCCCCCCTTTTCATGCTCTCTAAAAAATAAAAATCTAAAAAAAATAAATAAAAAATATGTTTTGCAACTAAGACCAAAAAAACAGGTTGATGTTGACTTGAATCCCACAAAGCCTCACTGTATTAATTCAAAGAACATGATTTTAGTATAATTTGTGAGAAAAAAAAGGATTAGATACTTGCTTTTCCTTCCCATTAAAGGATATCTGAACACTTCTTAGATGGATTTAGGAGCAATTTTTCTTTCAGAAGTAAATTACTTAGCTTTTAGAACTGTACGAATATTCATTTCCGTCAGTTTATTTAACCAGTCCATAAATTTTTGAGTCCATTCTGTCAGGCTCTGTGTGAGGCTCTGGGTATTCCAAAAAGATACTGCCTTTCTCCCTCCTCACAGACAAGGAAAACAAAATACATAGTTACTCATTCTGATCATTGCCAGCAGGGAACAGGAGATACTCAGAGACAACCTCTTTTAGGTAAGGTGGTCAGAGAAGACCTCTTTGAGGACATGGTATTAAAGGTGAGACCTAAAGCATAAGGAGAGACGCCAGCCACACCAAGCAGAGGTTTGAAAGAATTACCATTTCTGGAGGGAAGTTCACAAAGAGTAAAATCTTATGCACTTTCCAAATACACCTTAACAGATCAAGAGAAAATGTATTTCAGACGGTATTTTCTGTTCTTTCTTTCTGGAATTTGTTATTTGGATATAGGACAGCTTAGGCTGATGCTCCAATTTGCTTATGCTTTCTCTTTTGCTTTACTTTTTTGGAGACTTTCTAAACTTTATTTTCAGAATTCTGTTAAATCTTTTCTTCTGCTTTCTTGCTTTAATTTTAAAGAGCTCTTTAGTGTTCTATTTGTCATCCTATTTTTCATGGAATCAGTATTTTCTCTTGTCCCTCTGAGGAGGCTGAGGAGACTGACTGGGAGTTTTCATCTTCCTGTAGAGTCCCCTGTGTTACTCTATGGACTCCTTCCTCCCTCCCCTCTTTTTGGTTTGTCCTGGTCTCTGTCTTTCCTGTAAGAAGTTTGGTGACACGTGGTTGACTGTGCATCTTTAAGGATGGGCTGTAGAGAAGCTTTTAAGATTCAAGGGGAGATCAGGCTGAGCTCTACCTACCATGAGAGAGACTCTTAACTGCATTAGTAAGATTTCTCAGAGACAACCTCTGCCTGCAGGATGCCAAACCTCTGAGTGGCCAACACTCTGGGAGTTAAACTTTGCGGGGGCTGGAGGTCTTTTCATTTAGTTTGTAAACTTTTACTTAATCCCTCATCTGTGGTGACACCACCTGAGGGCAGAGACCCTCTCCTTTAACCTTTCCAGGGAATAAGTCTAAGTTTTCGAACTTTCTAAGACTTTCTAACAAGTATAAGCTGGGTGGATCAAGAGGCTCAGCTGGGTGGAGAAGAGCAGGGAATCATAGATTTCCAAAAGGTCCTCCTGGTTTAGCCTAACCATCGCCATCCTTTCCAGTGGCAACTAGCGCCACAAGTTCCTGAGCTTTCTGAAGAACCAAGCTGGGGCGTTCTGCTTTCCCACTACAAGTCAAGCTGTCAAACGTGTCAGGTTTACTGCCAGTGAACACTTGTTCACTGGCTCTTCGGTTCCCAACTTCTGTTACTTCTCCATTAAAAAGATCTCATTTTAGTTTTCTTTGGGGACTTTAGGAGCAAGCAGAGTTCAGTGATGTACACATAAGTCTGCTGTCTTTACCCAGAAATTCCATGTAAGGTTTAAAAATTTGTATTTCTTGTTACATACCTCACATGCTAAAATGTCTTTTTTGATTGAGAGACAAGTCTCATCTCTCTTGATCCCTCCATAGCAGTCAGTGCTATCTGACAACTCTGTGCTTCATGAATACTCTCCCCAACTTCTGGACACTATAATCTCCCAGATTCCCTCTCCTCTTTCTGCCCACTCCTTCTCAGACTCTCATGCTGGCTCATTCTCTTCCACCCACCAACAAAAGTTGAAGTTCCTTAAAGCTCAGTGTTAGGTCCTCTCCTTTTTCTACTATATATTCTCTCTCCAGATGATGTCATTCAAGTTCTTTGCCTAAGTATCAACAATGCACAAACACATGCCCAATCTAGACTTCACCTCTCAGATTCAGATCCATGTATCTAATGATTCACTTGAATTTCCTTCGATGTCCCAAAAGCAGTTTAGATTCATCATGTCTAAGAGAGAACTTATAATCTTACCTCCTCAAACCTGGTCTTCTTGCATCATTCTCTATCCAAATAGTACCATTACCCAGGCATACAAGCTAAAACCAGGATTCATCCTGGACATGTCTTCCCATCCTCCATATTCATTCCTTCTCCAAGTTTGACTGATAGGATCTCGACAGATGTAGTTAATTTCCTTTTTTCCATATCATCTGCCAATATCTTTAAACTACCAACATCTCTCACTTGGGTTAGGGAACTAGCCCCCTCACTCATCTTCCTGATCCTATTCCCCATATTCCCTACCCACCCTAATCTCAAGATAATTCTTATATGGTCTTTTCAAAAGGCTGCATGAACTTCCATATCTTTGCTGAAAATGTGGCTGACTTGTTTGCCTCTAGGATACAGGTCTAAATCCTCATGTTCACCAACAAAATCCTGATAGGTAGAACTCTTCTTTGCCACACATTTCATCTCGCATCATGCCACTCCTCAATGTTCTAGACTTTAATAATAAATAATAAATAAAATAATAAAAACAATAAATAAATAACAACTAATAAAGCCATCTTTATTTACTTGAATGCCCTGTGCCTACCCCATGCCCCTTCTAACACAGAGCCTTTGTACATGCTGTTCCATGTGTCTGTTTCACCTTTCCCTAGCCATAATTTCATCTGTAATTGCTCAGGTGTCATCTGCTCCAACAGAAATCAGATGTCCCATCTTGTGCTTCCCTCTGTTGTACTGTATCTCAATTGCTTGTTTACACATCTGTCTTGTGACCACCTTAAGAGCTCCTGAACAGTTCTTTGTATCCTCAGCAAAAAGTACAGATTCTGGCACCTAGTATTTTATAATTGTATTGTGCATGACTACAATAGCTCATTAAATATCAGTGATAAAAACCAATGCATATTTTTATGATATGTTAGGAAATAGGATTTTCAGGAAAAATTTTTCAAAGAAGATATTTACAAAAAATAAACACCAGCATTTTCTTACCTTTTTTGTTTTGCCCATTGCCTTCAGGATAGAAAGATTTAGGTCTTCAAGTGCTGCTAGAACATTCTCATATTCGCCCAAGTGCTGGGAAAAATATTCTGAAAGTAAAAATATTGAAAAAAAATCATGTTTGCATTTAGGAATCATAAAATAATGACAAAATCAACTGATGATATACTCTATGAATGTGTAAGACAAATAAGATGCTATAAGTGAAAACTGGAAGATTTTTGAAAGAGGCTACTGTGTCAATATAGCCATTAAAAAAAAAACTGATGGTCACCATTATCCTTGAAGAAATGCTCTTTCCTACAAAAATAGGAAAAAAATGAATCTGGATCTATGGACATGACTGTTAAAATAAAAAATTTTTCTCAACAGCATATTATTTGAGCACTCATTAAGACAGGAACTTAAGCAAAAAAATTAAACTACATTTTATTGTTTCTCCTGGGAGACATTTAAACAAGGTAAACTCTCCTCATGGTTAAGAATTAATAATGCTACAAAACACAAGGATGGCCCCCTTAGCACTTCCCACGTAACTACTCCTATCATGATTTAATTTTTTTCAATAATGTGGGCCAGAGCAAAAGGGATAGTTATCATATTTTTCAATTGGTAGAAATAAATAATACATTGGATGTTACAATTAGGAGTATGAAATATAGACTGTTCCCAAACAAGTTGAAGTATAGGAGAGATAAATGCAAAACCTCTTATTTACTTGTAGAAATTGATATATTTCTGAAATGAGAGATCTGGTCTAGGAAGTCACATATTGAAAAGACCTAGAACTTTCAGTAACTAGAAAATCATTAACCCTCAGCATTCTTGTGAATTCATCTTTGAATGAGTTTACTATTGCCTCTCTTTAATGTGCCATAATTATTTATGGAATCAAGTTGAATGAGAAGAAAAATCAACATAAAGCTATCTGAGTTCCCTGGGATAAATTTCAACATGTTTTTTGGAAACTTTAATACTCAAGATGGAATTATTTGTTGACATTGACACTAATAACAAATGGGAAGTACCAATGAATGATTTATTAGTAAATGTGCAGAAATCATCTGAGAAGAAAAAAATAAACACAGGTGACAATAAGTCAAGTCTAGATTATCATTGTCAAATTATAATTTGTGTACACATGGATTAAAAATACATGGCATATTTTTGACAAAAAGCAAATGCATTCCTGATTATGCATTACTTAAAAATGTGTGGTGCAGATCATCTCACATAAGGGTTCTTTCAGGAAGGGATTAGTTGGAAAACAAGAAAGTAGGTATTTCTTAAATACCTGCTTGAGAGTAACATTTTAATTCTTGGCTCTGGTATTGATTTTCTCTGAGTGTTGACCAACATATCTGACCTTGTCGCCATTATTTGCAATAAATGAAGTCCCTCTGAACAAAATTGCTCATGAACTAGCAAGTGGCTAATATGACTACAGAATATTAACTTTGACAAAAATAATTAGCAGAATAGAATCCACACTAAGTTGAAACAAGCAAAATGTATAAAGAAAGATGGAAAAAATAAAATTGCTAGCATATTTTAATATATACAAAGACTCAAAAAAGACTAATAGGGATTTCAAATGCAAGAAGGCAGAATATATTAAGTGAAAAATAGAATTTAGTGCTTAAAAATAAGGGTTAAAAAAACAAAACATGAAGGAACACCATCTTTTAAAATATTTTCATAAACAAGATATCTGACTTAATCAATGAAGTTCACCTGGAGAGACTATAAATTGCTTTTCTGGGATGCCTGGGTGGATCAGTGGGTTAAAGCCTCTGCCTTCGGCTCAGGTCATGATCTCAGGGTCCTGGGATCAAGCCCCGCATCGGGCTCCCTGTTCAGCGAGGAGCCTGCTTCCTCCTCTCTCTCTGCCTGCCTTTCTGCCTACTTGTAATCTCTCTCTCTCTCTCTCTCTGTCAAATAAATAAGTAAATTAAAAAAAAATTGCCTTTCCACTGTGAAATCAAGTTTATGAAGGTGCATGCTGATAAAGGACATGAGAAGACAATGAGGTTTCTGAGCTGACACCTACGTAGATTTCCTTCCTTTATTTATTCATCCACTCATTCATCTCAATTATCAAAGCAGTTAGGAAGAAAAAAATTACTCCCCAAGCAATATACTAGAACACAAAGAAAATAACTCTCAGAACAGAGAGAACTACAACACCCAAGTCCTGGATAGGACCTTAAGGATAAGGGTTATTTTGATGTGGCATAGGTCAAAGCCACTCAAGTTGTTTTATAACTTACTAAGGGGCAGAGAAAGTTATTATGTAATGATAAAGGGTCAATCCACCAAAAGAACATAACATTTGCAAATCTATATGCACATAACATAGGAGCACACAAACATATAAGGCATATAAAAAATAAAAGGCATATATTAACAGATCTAAAGAGAAATAGACAGTAATACAATAATAGTAAGGGATTTTAATATGTCACCTATATCAATAGATCATTCAGACAGAAAAATCAATAAAGAAACAATGATCTTAAAGGACATGTTAGACCAAGTGGACAATGTATATACACACATACATATGTATGTACACGCACACACACACACACACACACACACACACACACACACACACACACACACCATTTCATCCAAAAGCAATGAAATACAAATTCTTCTCAAGCACACAAGGAACATTCCTCAGGATAGATAATACATTAGGTCACAAAACAAGTCTTAATAAATTTAAGAAGACTGAAATCATACCAAGCATCTTATCTGACCACGATGGTATAAAATTAAAAATCACAAGATGAAAATGAAAATTCACGAATATGTAGAGATTAAACTGTTTCTGAACAACTATGAATCAAAGAAGAAATCAAAAGAGAATGCCAAAAACACCCTGAGACAAATGAAAGTGAAAATACAACATACCAAAACTTATGGGATGTAGCAAGAACAGTTCTAAAAGGAAAGTTCATACAGCTGAATTCCTACCTACATCAAGAAACAAGAAAGATCTCAAATAACCAACCTCTGTACCTCAAGAAACTATAAAAAGAACAAATCATGCCCAAAGTTAGTAAAATGAAGGTATTAACAAAGATCAGAGCAGAAATAAATGAAAGAGACCAAAAAGACAATGAATCAATGAAAGTAAGAGCTGTTTTTTTGAAAGATAAACAAAATTGACAAACATTTGGCTAGATTCACCAAGAAAAGAGGACTAAATATCAGAATTGAAAGAGACATTACAACTGATACAATAGAAATACAAAGGATCATAAGAGAATACTATGAACAACTATATACCAACAAATTAGGTAACCTAAGAGAAACAGATAAATTCCTAGAAAAGAAATATACAACCTACAAAGACTGACTCAAGACAAAATACAAATTCTGGATAGACCAGTTACTAGTTAGAAAATTGATTCAGTAATCAAAAATCTCCCAAACAGAAGTCCAGGACCAAATGGCTTCACTGGTGAATTCTACCAAACATTTAAAGAATAATACCAATTCTTCTCAAATTCTTTAAAAAAAAAAAAAAAAGAATTGTCAAGGAAGGAACATTTCAAAACTCACTTTATAAGGCCATATTGTCCTCCTACCAAAACCAGACAAGGACACTACAAGAAAACTACACATCAGTATCCCTGATGAACAGATGCAAAAATCCCCAACAAAATATTAGCTAACTGAAATCGACAATACATTAAAAGGATCATACACTATCAAGTAGGCTTTTTTCAGAGATACAAGGATGGTTCAACACCAATAAAAATCAATCAAGCATTTGACAAAATTCCATGCCCATTCATGATAAAAACTCTCAAAATGTGTATAGAGGGAACATATCTGAACATAATAAAGGACAAATATGACAAACCCACAGAAAACATCGTGTCAGTGCTGAAAAGTTAAACTTTTTCTCTAAGATCAGGAAGAAGACAAGACCACTTTTATTCAACATAGTATTGGAAGTCCTAGCCAAAGCAATTAGGCATGAAAAGGAAAAGTCATCCAAATCAGAAAGGAAGGGTAATTGTCACTATTTGACAGGACACCTCCCCCCCCACACACACATCAATATCCCTAAAGACGCTACCAAAAAATGGTAGAATAAACAAATTCAGTGAAGTTACAGGATACAAAATCAATATGTAAAAATCAGATGCATTTCTGTACACTAATAATGAACTACTAGAAAATAAAAGAAAATCCCAGTTTTAATTGCATTTAAAGAATAGTTAAGGATAAATTTAACAAAAGAAGTAAAAAAAAATCTGCACAGAATCTATAAAAACTATAATGATGAAAAAGATTGAAGACAAGTAAATGGAAAATTAGTCTGTGCTCAGGGACTGGAAGAATATTGTTAAAATGTCCACATTATCCAAAGCAATTTACAGACTCAATTCAAACCTTATCAAAATTCCAATGGCATTTTTCAGAAATAGAAAAAAAAAAAACCAATTCTAAAATCTGTAGAATCACAAAAGATCCTAAATAGTAAAAGCAATTTTGAGAAAGAACGAAGCTGAAGGGCATCATGCTTCTCAATCTAAAGTTGTATTATAAGCTATGGTAATCAAAACAGTATGTTACTGGCACAAAAAGACACATAGATCAATAGAACAAAATAGCCCAGAAACAAACCCATGCATATATGGCCAATTAATTTATGACAAAGCCAAGATATACAATGAAAAAAGGGCAGTCTTTTTAAAAATGGTACTAGGAAACCTGGAAAGCTAGATGCAGAAGAAAAAAACAAAACAAAACTGAGACCCTATCTTTCACCATACACGAAAATCAATTTAAATTGGATTAAAGATTTAGATTTAAGACCTGAAACCATATAACTCCTAGAAGAAAACATAGATGGTAAGTTCCTTGACATCAGTCTTTGCAATGATTTTTTTGGATCTGACACCAAAAACAAAGGCAACAAATTATAAACAAACACATGGGACTATATGAAACTTCAAAGCTTCTGCAAAGGAAACAAAATGAAAATGCAACTTACTGAATGGGAGCAGATATTTGCAAATCATACATCTGGTTAAGTGGTTAATATCTAAAATATATAAAGAACTCATACAGCACAATAGCAAAAACCAACAAAAAGCCAAAATGGACAGAGGACTAGAATTGACATTTTCCCAAAGAAGACATACACATAGCAAACAGATACATGAAAAGGTGTTCAACATAGCTAATTATCAGAGAACTGCAAATCAAAAGCACAGTGAGATAGCAACTGTTAGAATGTGGATTATCGGAAGGACAATAGGTAAGTGTTGGTGAAAATGTGGAGAAAAGGGAACCCTTGTGCCCTGTTGGTGGGAATGTATATTGACACAGTCACAAAAGAAAACAGTGTGAAGGTTCCCCCAAAATTAAAAATAGAACTACTGTATGATTCAGCAATTCCATTTTGGGATATTTATCCAAAGGAAACAAAAATACTAACTCAAAAAAATACCCATGTACTTCCATGTTCATAGCACCATTATTGATAATAGCCAAGACATGGAACCAAGTACGTGTCTATCAATGGATAACTAGATGAAGAAAATGTAGTTATATATACACAATGGAATATTATTTAGTCATGAAAAGATAGAAATCTTGCCATATGCGACAACATGGATAGATCTTGAGGGCATTTTGCTAAATGATATAAGTCAGAGAAATACAAGTACTGTATCATCTAACTTGTTTGTGGAATTAAAAAAAATAAACTTTTAGATACAGAAAACAGATTGCTGAGTGGGTGAAATAAATGATGGTGGTCAAAAGGTATACATTTCCAACTATAAAATAAGTCATGGGGATGTAAAGTGCAACACAGTGACTATAGTTAATAATATTATATTATGTATTTGAACGTTGCTAAGAGAATAGATCTTGAAGCTCTCATTACAAGACAAACTTTGGGGCGCCTGGGTGGCTCAGTGGGTTAAAGCCGCTGCCTTCGGCTCAGGTCATGATCCCAGGGTCCTGGGATCGAGGCCCACATCGGGCTCTCTGCTCAGCAGGGAGCCTGCTTCCTCCTCTCTCCTCTCTCTCTGCCTGCCTCTCTGCCTACTTGTAATCTCTCTCTGTGTGTCAAATGAATAAATAAAATCTTTAAAAAAAAAAAATAAAAAAAAAAAATAAAAAAAAAAAACAAGACAAACTTTGTAGTGATGGATGTTAACTAGATTTACTGTACTGATCTTTTCATAAGTATCAAAACATTTTTATATGCCTGACATTAATTTTATGTCCATTAGATCTCAAATCACACACTGCAGTACCCTACTGTGAAATAAAGCTATTTTCAGATTAATCACCCACCCACCCCCCACCCCCCCAAAAAAAATTCAGGTCAAAGAATGCTGAAGTCCACCTGCAGGAAATCAGAGACAGATTCACAGAGCAAGCAAGACAAGACCTGAACTAACAGATGAACAGGACTTAATCCGCTGGGGAACTAAAGGAAGGATAAACAAAGGCATGGAAGGAGGGGATCTCTTGTCGTATTTGCAGGAATACATGTAGGTCAGCCTTGTTGAGACATAAAGGACAAAAATGAAAGATATTTGAGGAGAAAAAGCAACAAGGAAGCAGGATGCCAAAAATCGGCAATGAGAGAGGAAGCTGGATATGTTGCACGTATTCCTTGTTAGTGCTCTAAATTTATCTTCAAGTGTAGGTCAGTATTTCTGGCCATCTGCATAAGAATCTTCTAGAGAATTCTTGAGTCTCAATATTCAAGCTGTGGTCCAGACCAGCAGCATCAGTA
The DNA here is from genome assembly GCA_002007465.1 of Ailurus styani. Lineage (NCBI taxonomy): Eukaryota > Metazoa > Chordata > Mammalia > Carnivora > Ailuridae > Ailurus > Ailurus styani. Next base: position 1,003,165 of record LNAC01000432.1, on the reverse strand, counting down.
TGACCTGGGAACTTGTTAGAATGTGGCATCTTGGTACGCCTGGGTTGCTCAGTTAATTATGCATCTGACTCTTCATTTAGGCTCAGGTCATGATCTCAGGTCATGGAATCAAACAAACCTGGCATCATATTGGGCTCCATGCTTGCTGGGAGTCTGCTTGGAATTCTCTGTCTCCCTCTCCCTCTGCCCCTCTTCCTCTTCACTCACTAAAATAAACAAATCTTTAAAAAAAAAAAAAAAGAATGGAGCATCTGCAGCCCCCTCGGACCCACTGAGTCAGAATCTGCACTTTAATACACCCCCAGGTGACACCCTTAAACGTGTAGGCACATTTAAGTTTGAGAAGCACTGCCCTAGAGTACTTGTTAGAAAGGAAGACTGAGAAGGTCTCATGACTGAATCAAAATCCTTGGGGTAAGGCCAAGAAATCACCATGTTTTACAGACATGCCAGGATAGATTATGACCAGGAATAAATTTGAGACTTACTACAGGCAATGGGAAGCCATGGGACAATTTTGAAAAGTAGAGTGACCTCCTCCAATATTCTCATGAGAAAGGTTATCCTGGATACGCTATGGAAAGTCTGGGACATGTTGGTAACACACCATCAGGAGAATCAAGAGTAGCATCAATTCCCAGGAGTGATTTCATCACAGAAAAAGGATCCCACATCAGGCCAAAGCTCTGAGGGGAGGGTAGGTAGGAACTTGAAAGTTCTGCAGTATGTCTGCATGCCCAAAGACGTGGCAGGCAGGAAAAGAAGACCAGCAATGGCTTCACAAGTGACTATGCTTGGATGGTTTTATTCCTGCTACTGTGCTCCAGTGCCTCATGTAAATCACAATTCCAGTGTGAACTGGGCAAAGGAGTTTGGTCCTCAAATCACAGCATTAGAAAGAAAGATCCAGAATAGGTACTGGTTCAATAAAACTCTGGTTTTTTGACAGCATGGCCCACTGAGAGATACTCAAGCCACGGGCCAGATGGCAGATCCTGTAAAATTCCAAAGAGGAGGAAGGGGTTTATGTCAGGGCAGGGATAGAGGTGGAGGTGACTGGGATAGAAAGCTCTGGCTATAAAGCAGAAACGCTGGTCCAGGGACTGCACGTGAGGGCTGAAGGCAGCTACACAGCAGAAAGGGTGCCGGCCTTTACAGACTCTGGGCAAGCAGGGGAGCTCCAGCCTGGGGGGCCTGAGTGTGCAGGCCTGCGGGAGCACTAGTGGCTGGTAATGCAGAACAGGATCTCCAGAGAAGCAGAAATTAGTGAGGAAGTGACCCAAACGTGGGAACCATCCCGCACTCACCAACACCAACGACTGTCCCACACAGGGGCACACTCAGGGCCTGCATCTGAGGTGGGTTCCAGCTGTTGGGGTCACACTGAGGCCATTCAGGCAGCCTCCATCCTTCAGCGCTGTGTGGCTCCATTCTCCTATCCTAACAGCATATTTGTAAGCTGAGAGTCTGAGGCTGACCAGAAGAGCCAACACAGCTCTGGTCCTTCCAGAGAAAGGGCCCAGGACCCCAGAACCTCATTCTTAGGTTGTAATCTTCCTCTGTGGCCCGGGGTCAGAGCTTCTCTTCCCATGTGCCCCATCGGGTCAGAGTGAAACACAGCAGGAGTGAAGGTGGGGACACCACCTCAGGGTGACAACTATCCTTTCAACTCAGTATCAACAGAGGACAGCTAAAATGCTGAATATATGCCCTGTCTCAAGACAGTCCTGAAAGAATCCATTATTTGTGGAATTATTTTTACATCTTTTGCTTGTAGGGAACTTTTTCTTAAAGTCTATAATATGATTTGCTATAGTATCAAAAGACAAAATAAAAAGAGCTGCATAGTTCTGTGTGGGGATAAAAAAAACAGAAACAAAAACCCTTGTCCTCCGAGAAGTAGAACGATTTCCTGGAGGAATCTACTTTTATTGAAACCTGCATGTGAGTTCCATGGGCAAGAGCAAAGCATATGGAAATGTGTGGCAACCAAGTGTCATCAGGTTAAGTGAAGAATCTTTGAAAGGTGAGAGTTTGAACATTGTTTTATAAGAGAATAGAGCATGATTTATAAACAGACGTATTTGACAAGTTGACTGTCAGAAAGCAAATTATCTCCTCATGGAAATTCAATGCAACATCTTCACTAATAATATGCTAACCAAAGATTAGTTTCTGTACTTAACTGGTGGTGTCATATCACCAAGTTTTGTCTTGTTTTCTTAGTCTGCCTCTTAATCCTCCAGGTGGTTGTGTTTTCAGGCTTGGCCTAAGAATTTCAAGTCAGAACCAGAGCCCCATACCCTCCACCAAGGCCACAGTGGGAACTGATCTCACAAAGCAGTCTCATGAGTTCAGAATCCTATAGTATGTACCTTGCTGTAGCTTCCCCAGCAGTATACTAGATCGGGAGGAAAGTACTGAAATGACAGAGAATGGAGAGGTGGGGAGTGTCATGCAAAATGTTTTTCAGCTCTTTTTTGGTGACTTTTTTTTTTTTTTAAAGTAGATTCCACAGTCAGCATGGAGCTTAGTGCAGGGCTAGAGTTCACAACCCTGAGATTAAGTCCTGAGAGGAGATTAAGGGTCAGATGTTTAGCTGACTGAGCCACCCAGGCACCCCTGTCTTTTGGGGATTCTATAAATGTGCCAGGTAGCCACAGCTCTAATAGTCTGGAAGAGGAATAGTAACTTCTGATTTTCGAGCATTCCACTTGGCCAGCACAGGTACCACTCAGCACAGCCCCAGGATCCCACTGAGGCCATTCAGGCAGCCTCTGTCCTTCAACCCTGGGTAGGGTCAGGAAAGTAATAATTTTACTCCTGGTAGATTTTAGATCACAGCTGAAGATGGAATAAACAGAAAACCAAAGACTCAAAGCTAGAGCTCAAACACAAAGACCTAGTTGTAATTGAGTTATCTATAGACTGGTAAGATATGGCCTAAAGCTACAACTTGGGCAGGCCTTCCCTAATTATGGAAAGAGTGAAGAACGTGGCATGCCTCAACACTGCTGGTGCACATGCAAACTGAAGAATCTTTGACCAAGTAATTATACCTCTAGGCATCTACCATATAGAACTACTCATAGAAGAGTATGAAGATAATACAAATGAGAATATTTACTTCGATGCTGTTCGTCCAAATGAAAAGTTAGAAAAAAACCTGAAAATCCACAAAAAGGGATTTGATTGAAAAAACTGAAGGTAAATGCAGCACATTTGTAACCTTTTTCATAAAAAGAACAGTGTGCGGCTATACTGATCATATAGTATGATCTCACTGTTGGAAAAATCATCTACCGAGGCATATGTATCAATGTCAATTTATGAAAAAGATATCTGGAAGGAGATGATCCAAGCAGTTAGCAGCAGAGATTGGGAAAAAGGGGAGAGGGGAAAAAGGAGACTGACATTCCATCTTAAATGCCCATGTAATGCTGTATTATTAAATTTTTAAAACTAAGTATTATTTTCATAACTAAAATAAACCAATACTTTATTTTAATAGCTTTTGATTTCTATGTCCACAATTTAATAAATGAACAAACTAAGTAAAAGCAACAAAATGAAACTCCCAGATACCTGGACCATTTAACTGCTTCTACAAAGAGCACATGAAATCTGCTTTCCATACTGCTCAAGAGCCATCCCTCCCATGCACAAGGGGGAATTTGTGCGGGGTGTGAGTTGACAGATTTTACTCACTTGCACTGAAGCATTTGGTTTTGATTAGAATCCAACTTAAATATTTACTTTATATTTACAAAATAACAAGACATGAAACTATTCTCTCTGGAAATTAAAATGCATGTTCTTGAACAGAGAGGGGGAGGATTATAACACAAGATTGGGAGTACAATCACTGGGTTTAAAAATACAGAGCAATTTGGTTGCATGAAAACCCCATCCATATACTAGGGGTGCCTTGGGTAGCTCAGTCTGTTAAGCGTCTGACTTTTGATTTTGGCTCAGGTCATGATCTCAGAGTCTTGAGATCAAGCCCCACATTAGACTCTGGTTGGGAGTGGAGACTGCTTGGGATTCTCTGTCCCTGTCCCTCTCCCTCTGCCCCACTCTCCCCCAGCTTGCACGCATGCTCAATCTTAAAAAAGAAAAAAAAGCGAGGGGGCACCTGTGTGGCTCAGTTGGTTAAGCAACTGCCTTCAGCTCAGGTCATGATCCCGGAGTCCCAGGATTGAGTCCTGCATCAGACTCCCAGCTCCATGGGGAGTCTACTTCTCCCTCTGACCTTCTCCCCTCTCATGCTCCCTCTCACTCTCTCTCTTTCAAATAAATAAATAAAATCTTAAAAACAAACAAACAAACAAACAAACAAACCAAAAACCATATACTAGTTCCCTAACTATGGGGAAAATCATAGTCAAAGCTTTTTCCAGGAAATGCAGAGTAGGTTCCTAATCTAGTTGTATTATTACTGAAGACAAATTAAACCTTGCTTTTTGTAGAGGAATAATTGGAGATACACAATCATACTAAGAGGGTAATGTAATATGCCTAAGTGGCAATACATAAGCAACATAGCAAACATAGCGGCAAAAAGTAGAGTCAGTAAATGTCTTATGTTAAAAGCCCTTATTCTCATGAGACATGCCTAACTAGGCAAAGTTGAGAAGAAAACAAAAATAATTATCTGGATGATTTGAGGAAATCATTACTTTGGTCTGACCTATCTAGACACTTGAGGCAAATGGGTCTCCGAACCTCATAAAATTATTTTTTTTTAAAGATTTTATTTATTTATTTGACACACAGAGAGAGATTACAAGTAGGCAGAGAGGCAGGCAGAGAGACAGGGAGAGGAGGAAGCAGGCTCCCTGCTGAGCAGGGAGCCCGATGCGGCCTCGATCCCAGGACGCTGAGATCATGACCTGAGCCGAAAGCAGAGGTTTTAACCCACTGAGCCACCCAGGCGCCCCGAACCTCACAAAATTATTGAGATAATCTTCTCAGTTCTCTACTTCATCTCCCCACTTCCCTGGCAGGGACCATCTGCACATGAATGAGAATGGATCACAACTTGACCTTTATGTGATTGCTATTCTTTTTTTTTTTTTTTTTAAGATTTTATTTATTTATTTCACAGAGGGAGAGAAATCACAAGGAGGCAGAGAGGCAGGCAGAGAGAGAGAGGGGGAAGCAGGCTCCTCACTGAGCAGGGAGCCCGATGCGGGCCTCGCTCCCAGGACCCTGAGATCATGACCTGAGCCGAAAGCAGAGGCTTTAACCCACTGAGCCACCCAGGCGCCCTGTGATTGCTATTCTTTAGAAAGCCTGGTGCCCATGGTCCCCATGGACCCTTTGGCCCACTGGACATACTTTAATACCTATGTGTGGATGGGTCATAGTTGGATTATGTGTAAATCATGTCAGGATTTTCCCTGTTTTTCTTTATTAGTGTTTCATAATTTAAAAAATCATGACCTGCTTTGGTATCAGGTACCTTGTTTCTGCATAAACTTGTTTTTCAGTTGGATTCTTCTCACTGAATAGGAGAGAGATACTATGTACGAAGAGAAAATAGTGTTTTATGATCATTGGAAAATTGGAAAGCTTATGCTGATTATATCTGTGTTGTTCAGTTATTTTCTTGAAACCTTGTGTTCTGATATTTTGTCCTGACATAACCTCACTGGGTGTTGCTCTACCATTTAATGAAATGGAAGATAACCACTCTTGAGTATTGTAAAGTGGACTTTGTGATGATTTGGCAAACTTTAAATTTGAAAGAATTATAAGATGTTCAGGAAGCACTTGTGACTTCAATGAGGAGTTTCAGAGAATCTCATCTGTAAAATTATTTTTAAAAAACCTAGAAACAAAATCAAACTTGGACAAGGTGTTATCTTATATAATTACCTTAAAACACAAAACTTAAAACCTCCCAGCATTCAGAGAAAAATAGCTGTTTCACACTGAATAGTCTCACAATGATTCATAATTTTCTCTTAAAAAATAAATCTCAGAAATATTGGCCTTTTCCACATTCCTAGCCTTTGACTTCTGTTTCTAATCATGAGGATGATGAAAATAAATGAAGACGCTATAAGTCAGGAATCTGTAGAAATTCCTCTCTCCATCGAAACTTGTTTTGCAAGTGACATTTAACATTCCAGAACTGTTTAAGGAGATACGGAACAAAGTTGTTTTTATACGTCAAGGGGGTCAATTTTGTAAAAACAGTAGTAAAGAGGCAATGTACTTGAAAAGAATAATGAAGTTGTATCAAACACCAATGTAAAAATACATTCAAACTAGCGGAGAATTTGCTATTGTTAAACTAATTGTACCAAGTGCAAAACAATTCTTCTCCATGAACAAATTAATGAGCCCCAACTCTTTTTCCAGTGAAATACACAGTTGAGTAAAACTCACAGATGAAGATAAATCCCTTGAGGTCTCAATTATCTTTTACTATATTCCAGATCTAGGACATTAATTTCAGGATATGTAGAGATTTAAAAACGACGGTATTCTTTTTCATCCTAAAACAAATAGTGAGTCTGATTGCCCATCCCTCCCCCCAAAATACCACAACTTACCACATAGCTCTTCTGTGTCAAGATTACTGAAAAGAAAAAAAAAATTGTTGTTACTTTGGTAATATATAAGTTTTTAAATACTTATATACAGTTATTCCTCCAATCTATATTACTGTATTAATAGATAATATGTAGCTAAGGTATTTCTCTCATAAATTCTACATTGCTTAAATAATCATATATTAACAATGATTACATTAGATTCTCCCTTTGAGCCAATAATTTCTGGCGTTTGTGTTTCACCCAGTATCATGCTGGGGAATACTGCCTAATTGTGAAAAACAGAGACTCTTGAGCCAGAATGCCTGAGTTCAAATCCTGACTCTACCATTTACCACCCATGTAACCCTAGGGCTCAGTTCCTCAACCACAAGAGGGGATAACAAGTTCTGTTTCATATGAATGCAATAGGATGTAAATGGATTAATACATCTAAAGCAATTAAAAGAGTAACTGGCACAAAATAAGCATTTAATAAATGTTAGCTATCAGGATTTCTGACTTGGTAAAACTTCTAGAACTTCCATATCTAAACTCAACCTATGTGGTAAGTTTGACTCTCTGCCTTTCTGGAAAGATTTCTGACACATAACAGAGTTACATGGCTTAATATTTACATGTAGACAATAGTTACCTCTTACTCTTATGAAGATAAATATAGAATAGCAGATGAAATATTAGCGGATATCATTCATTCCTATTAGAATTATGTCTTGGGCGCCTGGGTGGCTCAGTGGGTTAAAGCCTCTGCCTTCAGCTCAGGTCATGATCTCAGGGTCCTGGGATCGAGGCCCCCATCGGGTTCCCTGCTCAGCAAGGAGCCTGCTTCCTCCTCTCTCTCTGCCTGCCTCTCTGCCTACTTGTGATCTCTCTGTGTCAAATAAATAAATAAATAATCTTAAAAAAAAAAAAAGAATAATATCTTGACCATGGCAGGCATTAGCATAGGAAAGCAAGAATGGTCCAAAATCAACAATAAATCAATCTAAGATTATATTGTAACTTAGAGGAGAAAACTCCTATTTAACAATAGATGGGAATTTAATAAAATTCAAATACTCCTAATTATAGAAAGTTTAAATGAAATTGGAATAAAAGTCTCTGAAAGATGATAAAGAGTTACTGAAAGTCAACTGCAAACATCAATTAACTGAAAATCTTTGACTTTATTCAGTGGCCACTGGTGACGGCCCAGTGTAAATAAAGGTCATAATACAGTCCTCCTCTATGTAGCTGTCAGGGCTGCTGGGCTGGAGGGGTACTCATGGGAGCATTCCAAACCCTGGATCTTTTAACCAGTTCCCTCCCTAGTTGTAATAATTTTGAATTCAGGATTTTATCCTCAGACACTGAATATTTGATCTTGGATAAAGGATATCTCCTCACTTAAGCAGGTCTTTTTGTAAAGTAGTATCTGCCACCAGACAGAACATGTAAAGCCTTCTGCAGTAGTTTCAGTGTTGGGTTTCTGTTCATTCATTTTTCCTCACAGGCATTCATTGTTATGTGCCAGGCACTGTTCTAACCACCACAGATCAATCAGGTTGCAATAGATACCGAGAGAAGTATGTCCGATCACTAGTCTCTAGCAGCTGGAATTAGAGGTAGACTCCACAGTATATAATTAGAATGTGATAAAATAGTTGCTATGGGGGAAGTGGCTAATTGCAAGATTATCAGGGACTATAGAGGATGAAATTTTGAGGCTAAATCTCAAGGGTTAGTATGAGTAGAAAAGGCAGACAAAGGAAGAACATTCCAGCTAGAAGAAACACTATTTGCAATAAAAATTATGAATGTGAGGAGTAGTTCCTTTGGCTGCAACATAGATCATCAATGAAGAAATGGGACTAAACAATGAAAAGCCTCATGTGATCATCTAAAAAGTTTCTATGCTTTCTATCAACTTGGAATCACAGAGGATATTAAAGGCAAGTAACATCATCAGATTTATACTTTAGGAAGGTCACTAACAGATGGGTTGAGGTTAGACCAAAAGAGGGTGAAAAAGAGGTCCAGAGAGCAGTTTGGACATTATTTCTATAGTCTGGACCAGTTGATCCCAGATTGAAGTATACAACCCAAAACGTGTGCAAGGCCATCCAACGGAGGGAAGAAGAAATATCTGGACATCTCTCTCTCTCTCTCTCTCTCTCTCTCTCTCTCTCTCTCTCTCACATGCACGCACTTTTAAAACTTTATTTTGAAAGAATTTCAACCTAAAAAAAAAAAAGTGCCCTTCACCTAACCATTCCCCCAGTTGTCAACATTTCATTTATCACATTCTTCCTCTGTATAGGTTTCTTCAACTCGTTTGATTGTACATTGCAGATAACAATATCCCTTTACCCCTAAATGCTTCAGTGTGTAGTTTCTGCAAATAAGTATGTTCTCTTATGTACAACTGAGGAAATTAATATTGATTCAATGCCATTATCAAATCCAGCAGTTCTCAAATATCCGTATTTATATATTTAACCTTACACTTTTTTGTGTTGGCAATTTTACAATGTATAAGTATTAATACAGTGGTGCCTACATAGGCTTTATATATCAAAAGTTCAAGCCTAAAACCATTACCTAATAGGGGAGCTTGATCGGAGGTGTAGGACGGATAGGCAGCGATGAGGAAGGGGCAAAAAGAATAGACAGAAGTGAAGGATTTTGAGGTAAAACCATCAAAGCTTGGAATCTTAGTGGATTCAGAATTAGATCACTTAGACATTTTTAGTATCATTTCAAACACTTTGCTCATTAAAACTTACATGTCATTTCCTAACCTTAGTGTTTTCATAGAGCTTCAGACTTGGAAAAGGACATTAAAGGTCACTCGGCTGTTGTATTTTCCTCAGAATGGTTCACAGGTTCATAATGAGACTTTTTAATTTCAAAGGAATAAACAGTCCAATCCACTATGAAAATCGAATTACATGGAATACATCATAAAACATTGTTCAGAGTAGTTTGCATGACACTAGTTCTACTTGTTCCTTAATAAAATGCTATGGTCTTAAAGTACTATAGTGATCCCCTCAAACATTCCTTTATTTAGCTGTTTCTGTGCTATGTTGTTTGTTGTGCGTAGTAAAGCATGGTTCTTTTTATAGATTTACATGGGTGAATTCTGTAGGACTGATTTCTTACGAGATAGCTCCATCCTGTAGTAACACAGGACTGGAAAGGACTATTAAGCCATAGATAAACGTACAGTGTGTCTGAGAGGGTGTGATATTGTCCTGCTTCTTTTCATGTTTTCTTTTCATGTTATAGTAAGAAAGCCTATAATCTTTTAGCTATGCCATTAAAAAAAAAAAAGCTAAATGGAAAGAATAAATGTGAGTCACATTGTAAACATCCTTACTGAAACAGAACCAGAGGGTGTTACTATCAGAATGCATTCTCAGCTAGACGCCAAGGAGGGGTAAAGAACAAAGACATTCACTGCAGCCTGACTGACAATTGTGAGGGGTGAAAAAATGGAAACAAAGTGTTCATTAGCTGAATAACTAAGCAAATTGCATATCATTATATAATCATTAAAATGTGTCTAAAGAGTTGTCAATAGCTTGAAACAAGCTTAGGTTTAGAAGTTATGTAAAAATGTGAACCCACATATAAATGGTATATATAGAATCAAAAAATGAGTATGTTAAGGACTTGGCAAAAAACTGAGTAACAGCACCAGTAACAGATCACATTGCTTCTGGATGCTAGGACTTTGGGTGGGTTTGCTTTTGCCTTCTTTACAGTTTTCCAAATCTTTAGTTTCTTTTATTACAATGTTTCATTTATAATGGGAAAAGCAAACTCTGATTATAAATAGAATGAACTGGGAAAAGGTGTGAAGCATAAAAGGTAAGGTCCCCATTATTTAACTTATGAATCTACTTGGTATAAATTACCATATATCTGTCAGTTTGGACCTGCCACTCCATTTTGCAAGAAAGCATCACTCAGACACTCCAAGTGTAACAAAGACTCGACATACACTGAACACTGCTCATTTACAAGTCTTAGGGGCAGCTGAAGCTGTTTTGACTTGATTCTTCTGTGTTGGGCACTGTACGTTCTGAAGAACTAAACTGCTCTCCTGAGAAGTATGTTTACTGTCAAGAAAACAGATTTGAAAAGGGCAGACTGTTTCTACTTGGGAATTCAGAATCTTTCTAACATAGCCTTTTATAAGCCAGCTCTCAATTCCAGGGTCTACCTCAAAACAATTTTAGCTTCATGTGAACATTCTTAGTTATCTCGGAAGTGTTTTTTCAATGGATTTAGCTGTGCTTGTTGTCTAAATAAGAACAAAGGATTAGGACTTTCATATTGAAAAACCACCATTCTCCACTCCTTCTTTGCTTCTGATGATATTCAAGGTTTTTAGCTGCTTCTTCAAAATTAACACACAGTGGATCTAAGCAGGAACCTTTAGAGTCTAAGTCCTACTTCACAATTTACTGAGCTTCCAGTTCTTCACTGGCCAGGCTGAATATTACCAGTGCAAATGGGTTTTTTTCTTCAGCTGGCAAAACCATTTGCTAAACACTGCAAGCTCCCTAATTTTGGCTTACAAAGATGTTTACTTCTAGACAGTATCTGAAGCAAGGAGAATGTGACTCAGTGAGCAACACGTTTAGTTACTCCCTGGTGGGAGCCCTGTAGTGATGCCCACATTGATTTATTGGCAGACTAGTAGGCTAGTTAAGTAACAAATATGCTCAGCCACTGTAGTGTTCATTTTACAAAAGATTATTATGATCTTCCAATTCACTAAGAATAATCTGAGCAGAATATCTTTCCATCATCAACAGGGCAAATGTATTCAGAGAGCTCTGACACACCAAACAAAAGAACACTAATGAAAATCAACAGAAGCAATCCTGGGAGATCAGAAGAATGATAAAGGCCCTCAACTTATGGATATGTTGGAACAATTTTTAGCTCCGTGAAGTGGATCTATAACTGGTCATAAAGAATCTGGTCATATAAAAGTCTGTCCCTCTGATGGAAGTGGGACAGGGCAGATTGTGAGAAAGACCACAGTGTAGAATGGGATGGGCCTCCTCTGATGGAGCAGATGCTATAGATACACACTAAGTTGAGGTGAGCTCCCTCAGCTGAGAGCCTCCATCTAAAGGACTACAGTGACAGAATGATGGCCAAAGAGGTTTCAGGAACAGATTCTATTCAGCTGTCCCCACAGGCAGGGGCAAGTTACTTTAGTCACCAGACCCCTGACCCAAGAGGTAGCATGAATGCAGTTCCCTGCTTGTATTAGAATGGCAATACCACGCAGGTTATCAAACAGGGGCTTAGACTGCGCAATGAGCCAAGAAAACCAGAACCAGGATAGAAATGGAGATTGCTCTTTTAAAACATTAACATTTTTTTCCAGCGTAAAATGATTACCATAATCAAGTTAACCAACGCATCCATTACCTCACGTAATTATCATTTCTTCTTAGGTTGGTTCTTATAATCAAGACAAATACTCAGTTGTGAGAAGCAAGGCAATACTTACGGCCAAGCCATCAACATGGTGTGAGAGGACACAGAGTAAACACTGGTAAGAGCTTTGTAAATCCCTTCTGCTGAAGGCCAGAATTGTTCCTAGAGCCTAGAGTGGGTCAGAGCCTATAGGTACAGGTGAAATGGTCCTAAGTATAAGGGAGATGAGGGCTATGGAGTGCTGTAGCAGGCAGCATTTGGCAAGCAGCTGGCTTGAAGAGCAGGCTCAGAGTCTATCATGATCAGAACAGACTTTGCATTTGGGTGTCCTCTATAGGAGGAATTTGTAGGAGATACCACAGACAAGAATCTGAACCTTGCTAATACTGGGGCCAATTAAGGTCAGACTATTCTGGAAACTCCAGGAAGACCATGGCGTGCCAATAGCTTGCTGTTAGACTTCTAGCCTCCAGAATAGATTTCTTTTGTTTAAGGATACCCAGTCTGTGGCACTTTGTCACAGCAGCCCTAGGAAGCTAATACATGTTTTACCACATGCTGTGGTAGATTCCAAAGTCATACAAGCAAAATAACACCACATTTTCATAGTCCTTGAGCATTTAGTGAACTGAAGAGGTGGTTCAAAATTTGGCAGTTACAGGGCACCTGGGTGGCTCAGTGGGTTAAAGCCTCTGCCTTCGGCTCAGGTCATGATCTCAGGGTCCTGGGATCGAGGCCCGCATCAGGATTCCTGCTCAACAGGGAGCCTGCTTCCTCCTCTCTGCCTGCCTCTCTGCCTACCTGTGACCTCTCTCTCTGTCAAATAAATAAATAAAAAATCTTAAAAAAAAAAAGTTGGCAGTTACAATACTGAGTTAGATGAACTGAAGTTTGGGAATTCCAAATAAAAGCTCATGGTACCCTAAAGAGTCAAATACGGGGGGGAAAATAAAAATAATAAATTCTTAAAAATGAAAAATTCAAAGTTAAATAGCAGCAGCATACCTGGAGTACTTGGCATATGCCAGGTACAATGTTGAGAGCTTTACCTGGTGTATCTCATTTCCTACAACTCTGATTTCATGATTCCCCATTGTACAAGGAGGGGACTAGACCTGAGGTAAGGTTCGGTAACTTATCTGAGGTCACACATCTAATGAATGGGAGGACCAGGATTCAAACCCAGGTATATGTAACTCACTAGCTACAGGAATCCTGGACTCAATAATAAATATTTGGAGTCGTCAGCATATGGGGGCACTCAAAACCATAAGAATAGTCAAACTAAATAGTGTTTGTAGTTTGTAGTAGGAGCTATGGACAAACCTTCATTTGGACTCTTCAATCTAAAGCACATATCATAACACCTACAAAGCTGAGAAAGTGATCTTTCCAACTGGCTTTTCCTCCACTGAACTCTGAAGTCACACAAGGGCAGATACTTATTCCCACTTACTGTATAACAAATATTAAAAATAGAAACAGACACAAGGCATGCACCTGATTAATTCTTTTTGAACTGAATCCTAGAGATGACCATTGTCTAAGAACCCAGTAGAGAACAACCCCAATTTGTGATGGGGGGGGGCGGGGAAAGAACTTGTGAAAATATTTAACCAAGGAGATAATACTGAAATCTATAAGACATTGATGAAAGAAACTGAAGACACAAATAAGAGCAAGATAGTCTGTGCTCATGAATTGGAAGAATATTAATGTGTCTACACTGTCCAAAACAATCTGCAGATTCAATGTAATCCCTGTCAAAATTCCAGTGGCATTTTTCAGAATAGGAAGAGTAATTCTAAAATGTGTATGGAACCACAAAAGACCCCAAATAGCCAAAGCCATCTTGAGAAGGAAGAACAAAGCTGGAGGAATCATGATCTCTGATCTCAAACTATCTATCTATACACACATATATGTAACAAATCTATAATAGTATGTTATTGTCATAAAAGCATGTATCTATGGAACAGAAAGCCCAGAAATAAACCCATGAATATACTCAATTTATGTCAAAGGTGCCAAGAATGCACAATGGGGAAAAGAGAGTCTCTTTAATAAATGGTGATAAGAAAACTGGACAGCCACATGCAAAGAATGAAACTGGGCCGCTGCCTTATACCATATACAAAAATGAATTCAAACTGATTAGACTTAAATTCAAGACTTTCAACAATAAAACCCCTTGAAAAAAACATACTCCTGGTCACTGGTCTTGGCAATGACTTTTTTTGGATTTGACAATAAAAGCAAAGGCAACAAAAGCAAAAATAAACAAGTGGCACCTACCAAACTAAAAAGCTTTTTCATAGCAAAGGTAACTATTAACAAAATGAAAAGACAAGCTATGGAATGAGGGAAAATATTTGTTAGTTGTATATCTGATAAGCAGTTAATACACAAAATATATAAAGAACTCATACAACTCGGGCGCCTGGGTGGCTCAGTGAGTTAAAGCCTCTGCTTTCGGCTTGGGTCATGATCTCAGGGTCCTGGGATCGAGGCCCACATCGGGCTCCCTGCTCGGCGGGGAGCCTGCTTCCCCCTCTCTCTCTGCCTTTCTCTCTGCCTCCTTGTGATCTCTCTCCCTCTGTGAAATAAATAAATAAAATCTTAAAAAAAAAAAGAACTCATACAACTCACTAGCCAAAAAACAATCTAATTTAAAAAATGCCAGAGACTTGAATAGACATTCTTCAAAAGACAAATGGCCAATAGGTGCATGACAACGTGCTCAACATCACTAGTCATCAAGGAAATGCAAGTCAAATCAACACTGAGCTATCACTTCACACCTGTCAGAATGGCTATCCTCAAAAAGATAATAAACAACAAGTGTTGGTGAGGCTAGAGAGAAGCTTCATGAGCTGTTGTTGGGAATGCAAACTGGCAGAGCACTATGGAAATTAGCGTGGAGGGACCTCAGAAAACTAGCAATCCCACTTCTGGGTATTTATATAAAGAAACAAAAACACTAACTCGAGGGTGCCTGGGTGGCTCAGTCGTTAAGCGTCTGCCTTCGGCTCAGGTCATGATCCCAGGGTCCTGGGATCCAGCCCCACATCAGGCTCCCTGCTCTGCGGAGAAAGCCTGCTTCTCCCTGCTTCTCCCTCTCCCACTCCCCCTGCTGGTGTTCCCTCTCTCCCTGTTTCTCTGTCAAATAAATAAAATCCTTAAAAAACAAAACAAAACACTAACTCAAGAAGATATCTGCACATTGCAGCATTATTTACAATAGCCCTGAAAACAACCTAAGTGCCTACAGACAAAATGAATGGATAAAGAAATTGTGACACATACATATGAATATTATTCAACCACCAAAAAGGGAATCCTGACATTTGGAAAGACACAGATGGACCTTGAAGGCACGACAGTATGTGAAAGTAGTAAGCCAAAGAAAGACAAATACCATACACCACACACTGAAAAGGAGCCTAAATTGGGTGGGCAGGAGATAGAAAAGCCTGGGGAAGGCTGGGGTCTCAGTCAACAAGAGAGTTCCAAGAGCTCTATAGACTGCGGACAGACAAAATAAGGAATGAAGAAGAACCGGTATAGTTCACATTTAATGTCTTTGGCCACTTTTGAGCAATAGTTTCCGTCTTTCCTTGAAATCTGGGTGCCTAGGAAATGCAGGCATATCCTGACTGTTTGAAGAAATGAGACACAAAATTAAGAAATAAGGCAGAACTAAAGACATAGTGAGAGGAGTTTAAATGGAGAAAGAATGTTATGTTCCCCAGGCTGGAACCAAGAGGCAGAGAAGAGGTGGTAAGAGACACCAAGCAGAGAGAGGGAGGAGGAATCTGAAACACAGGTGTAACCCTGACGAGGGGGAAGCATATTTCTTTGTCCAAGCCTAAAATTAAAACAAAACAAAAAGACATCTAATTGGTTCATATCTGTGACTGTTTTTCTAGTTTTTTAGAGGCTTCTAAATCTGGCTGAGCATCTGAACCACCTGGAGAATTTGTTTTAATGGAGATTTTCAGGCATAACGCTTAGAGATTATGCTCCAAAAATTCAAGATGCGGCTCAAGAAGCTTTTTTTTTTCTTTTTTTTTACAAAGTTGCCAAGGTGAGTTCAGTAAGCAGCCTTTACCTTTAACACTAGGTTTCCATAAGAGACTCCTAATCTCACAAAACAAACTGAGGGTTACTGGGGGGTGAGAGGGTAGGGATAGGGTGGATGGGTTATGGACATTGGGGAGGGTTTGTGCTTTGGTGAATGCTGTGAAAGATGTAAGCCTGATGATTCACAGACCTGTACCCCTGGGGCAAAGAATAAAAATAAAATTAAAAAAAACACTAGGTTTCAAATCAAAATATTTCTTAGAAAGGAAACAATCTGCGAAGAATATTGGCTGCACGGTAAGGGGTCACTTATATGTATTACAATTACACACGTCATGTTAATAGCATATGTGCGACAATTCTAGCAACATAATATCCTCTATTACTCACTTCTCTGGCCTTCCAGAGGTCCAAGTTCCATTGAGCAGCAGATGGAACCTGCTTATACAAAAAGTCAGGCTCTAAATAAAAATAGCAAATTTGACCTTGCTCTCTTGTAAACCATACGCAATGCCTAGTGGAGAAGATGGACTTGAGTAAAAATTCTCCGGAGTCATGTTCCAGTCCCTTTGCCTCTCTCCGCTCAGAACTTCCTAACCACGCAGTTCCAGTGTCTCAGTGGCTGATACAAAGGCTTACTTGTATCTCGAGTCCTGTCTTCTCCCTCAAACTTCAGTCCGGCTTCTGTAGCCACCTTTTGGGCTTTTCCGGTTGGCCCGGCTGCCGGTGGTGATATACTGAGTGTGCACCAGAATCACACGGAGCGCCTAGGAAACACAGGCCATGGACCCCAGGCCCAGAGATTCTCTGTTATGAGGAGGGGCCCGTGAGTTTACATTTCTCTCAAGTCCCAGGTGATGGTTCCAGGACTACAGTTTGAGTAGCACAAACGGAACCTGCCTGCAGCTTCTTTTTCTTGGTCTGCTTTTGACCTAAGAGCCTAACATCAGGAGCCACAAGCACCACCTGTCCTCCGACGCCGGCCCTGCCTCACTTGCCCTAACTTGTTCAGGGCACGTGAAGGAGAGTCTTGCCCTAATTAACTTCAGGCATTTGTGATTAGATGGACTCGGCAACCTACCATTCGAGGCTTCCCACAGGATGTTCGGTTTTCTCCAAGGCTCTGATTTGAACAGCTTTCGGTACACAAATAATGTTAAAAATTGCACCCTGCATGTTAGGTCACGTGTAAAAGTTGCATACGGGGAAGAGTATAATGGATCTGTGTTTTACAGACATTCTTTTGCAAAGGTATATCACATGTAGGAAAAAAACCTTACTCTGCCTTTCCGGTTGTATCCCTGGAAGGAAATACTGGAGCTGAGGCTCAGGGAAACATAATAAAAATGTACCAGACGCTGTTTTCATCAGCCCGAGATTTATAACTGCCAAAGCAAAACATAACCACAAGCAGTGGTTTTGGTTTATAACACTCTTAACTGTTAGAGGATGTTGAGCTCGAATTGGCTGACTGACATCCATATCTTCCAGAGCTAAAAACTGTCCCCCGCCTCATGTCCTCAGAGGACAATGAATACGTGACTCCGTGCCCTTCCAGTTCCCTTTTCTGTTTTGTCTCACCGCTTCCTCTCCGCTGCTCAACATCTGGCCGCCTCCCCTGCTGCCCCCATCAGTAATCCCAGAACCTGCTGGAGAGTTCTTCTCTTTTTTGTCTTGTTATTTCTTCCACCTCCTGCTATTTCTCAGGCCAATTAGTTCTGACACTAAAAAGATTCGTCTTTATAATGCACTAGACATCTCTTGCTTGTTCTGCTCATCCCTTCCATTCTTCTGTACCATCATCCCCTATCTCTGGGGAACCTGCCCTCAACTATGTTTCTGATGGAGCTGTTGACTGTCGTACCCCAGTTCCACCCTACCTCAACCCAATCCACTTGGCCACATGCGTGTGCATGAAAATACTCTCCTCTCCCCTTGGCTGTGATGAATGGCCCCAAAGTGAGCACATTGTGTAAATGGGGATGTTTAGAGTACTCCTTTGGGATCTTATGTATAGGGTCTCTTTTTTTTTTTTTTTTTTTTTTTTTTTTTTTTT